>CANTUR010000395.1:0-93724 GCA_947683625.1 Mallotus nudiflorus
AGCTACTGCAGTGTCTAGATAAAATAAATAAGACTCAAGTAGACAATTTACATAAAGAAGCCGGGGCGGAAGAAATCCGGCGTATCGACCTGCTACTGAGGTCTGAGGAAGTTGACTCTCCTGAAAAATAGTCAACGGAGGGGAGTCAGACCTCACTGAGTGAATTACTATAGTATATATACATACACTCTAAGTGATAATGCATACAGTCAACAGTATATGAGTAATATGTATATATACAGGCAAGTTCATACAGATGCAGAAAAATCATTTTATATATTTTGTCTGAAAATCAACTTTTATGAAGGATCACATAGAACCCTAGAATATCGCAACCTCAGAAAAATAGTGTTAAACAACACTCTAGCCATACAGGCTCACTAATTCCAAATATATCCACTCAATCCATATGGACAGTAGACTGGCCCCGAGACACTAAGTCAACCGAGCTCCAGCAGTCTGACTGCCAGTGTGATTGGCCCCGAGACACTTGGTCAACCGAGCTCCAGCAATCACACCCACAAACCACATCTCACACATCCAATAATCATAATCAAATCGATATCCACAAATAGTCAGTAATAAAGCCTAAATACTATAGGCGTACCGGTACGTACTCGGTCCTAGTGCTGCCCACTAGGTAGCACGTTCTATTGATATCCTTCATTCTTAAATAATAAAACATTCATTCACAAATATAAATGATGCATGAATATTAATGAAATAGCAATATAAACCATATATATACTGGAAATATACCAAACGTAAACCAGGTATATTTGAGTATATATATACGTCAAATAAATTCAATCAAATCATGAATTAAACTAAAAATATATTTAAAAACATTTTAAATATATTTTATTAATAAAACATGTATATAATTTATTATATACCAAAAATATATCAAAAATATACTTGAATATAAATCATGTTATTTATGCATATTCAGTCAAAATAAAACATGCATTTTCTAAATCATGCATCCTAAGCATATATATATAATATAGTAACTCACCCTACTGCGCTCCACGAGACAGGTCCGACGGGCCCTGGTCCACTAACCCTCGGTCTCGGCGCAACTAAACAAGAAATAATTAATCGACATCAGAATAACCCTAACAGAAATCCTAGAATTCAATCTAGAGTATTAAAATACGGAAATAGAATTAGGGTTCGACTGGATATCACGTTTTACGAGAATTCTACCGGAAATCCGGCAGAACCTCCCCTGTAAAACAGACATCTCTCTACTCAAAAGAGTAGAGCCGACCCTGCAAAGAAAATACACTTCAAAAATAAACACCACAATCAATCACAACCCCTCGGTCGGACTCCAGACTACAATCTGTCGACCGGGGTCCACAAACACAGAAAATATATTCAAATATACCAAAAATATCCTTAAATCATAAAAATACATTTTATAAATAAAAATTACATAATAAATCTTGAAACACTATAAAAACCGATTAAAACTCATTTTATTTGAAAAAACCGTATATTATATATATAATTGAAAATAATTCCCGAAAAATAGTTTTAATTAGTTAAAAATACCAAATATTTTGTAGAAATCATTTTTATACCTTAAATAAATATTAAAACCAATTAAATTACATTTTTAGACAATTTAGGGTAAAATTACCAAAATACCCCTATATATATATATATACCTAATTTACTTCAAAAATTCACTAAAAATCATACAATTATCCAAAATTAATTTTCTCAACATATTTATCAATAATATCAATAATTAAACTCAATTAACCAATTAAATTCAAATAAAAACACAATTAACTTAATTTTACAAAATCACATAAACTTCAATAATTAAAAATAAATACTTAGAAATTCATAAAAATTCCAAATAAATTCCTATAATTCATTTCAACACCTAATTCAACCATAAACTCCAATTTCATAATTTAAATAATTAATTTCCGAAAATTCGAAAATAATATTAAAATATTCAAAAATACCCAAAAATCCAAACAATCTCCAAAAATTCTACAAAAATTCATACATGAAGATTAAACTACCAGGAACAACATTTGTGAAGGAAGTTTCCATGAATCATCCAAATTGAAGCTCAAAAAAATCGAAAACCAAAAGTGGCCGAAATATTCAACTCAAAACCTAAGCAATTCTAGACCGTTTTAGCTCAAACAAAAGCTAGAATAACACTCACCGGAGCTCAAGGAGAAGATAGAGACCGGCGGTGTCGAAAACGGTGGCCGGATGAGGGAGAAACCACGGTGGCAAAAATGGTGGTCCGGCGGCAACCCACGGGAGAAGAAAGAAGAAGAAGAAGAAAAAGAAAAAGAAAGAAAAGGAAAGAGAAAAGAAAAGAAAAAGAAAGAAAAAGGAAAAGAAAAAGAAAAGAAAAAAAAGAAAAAAAAAAGAAAAAAGAAAAAAATAAATTTTAATAATTTAATAATAAATAAAATAATCAAATAATAATAAATAAATAATAAAATATTAGGGTAATAATAAACCCTAATTAAATATACACACACAGGCTTTATTTAATAATTTAAAAATATGTATGAGTTCATGCAAACCCGTAAATACATTTAAAATAATTAATAATACATTGTTTACGTGGAAATTTCCCCGAAAATAAAAGTCCCGGGAAAATTTTACGTAAAATACTAAAAATAATAGACAGTAATTAAAATAGGTTTAAAATACATATTAACTCATATCATAAAAATATCATATAAAATACAAAAATCACTGACACTGCATATCCCGGTACAGTGTAAAAATATTTTTAAAATTACGGGATATTACAAAAAATATTTTTAAATATATTTCTAGTTTAATTTACGATTTAATTGGATTCATTTGACGTTAATATACTCGAATATACCTGGTTTATTTTTGGTATATTTCTAGTATATATATGGTTTATATTGATATTTTATTGAACTTCATGCATCATATATTTTTATGAATGAATGTTTTATATTTATTAATGAAGGATATCGATAGAACGTGCTACCTAGTGGGCAGCACTAGGACCGAGTACGTACCGGTACGCCTATAGTATTTAGGCTATATTACTAACTTATTTGTGGATATGATTGAATGTGATTATTGATATGTGTGAGATATGGTTTGGAGGTGTGATTGCTGGAGCTCGGTTGATCAAGTGTCTCGGGGCCAATCACACTGGCAGTCAGGCTGCTAGAGCTCGGTTGACTTAGTGTCTCGGGGCCAGTCTACTGTCTAAATGGATTAAGTGGACATATTTGGATTAAGTGAGCATGTAGAGCTAGAGTGTTGTCTAACACTGTTTGAGGTTTCGATATCATAGGGTTCTATTGATCCTTCATAAATGATGATTTTAATAAAAACATATAAAATGATTTTTCTGCATCTGTGTGAATTTGCTTGTATATATATACATATTATATATATAATATTGATTGTATGCATTGTCACTTAGTGTGTATGTATATAATTTAGTAATTCACTCAGTGAGGTCTGACTCCCCTCCGTTGACAATTTTTCAGGAGAGTCAACATCTTCAGACCTCAGTAGCAAGCCTGTATGCCGGATTTCTTCCGCCTCGGCTCTTTGTGTAAATTGCTTACTTGAGTCTTATATTTTATAATCTAGACACTGCAGTAGTGGTAAATTAAATTTGTGGGATTTTATGTATTTTATTTATGTGAGATATTGTATTATATTTGAAACTGGATTTGTATTCAAAGATATATATATATGAGATGAGATTTGACTTAAATCCAGTGGTGAAAATAATATTGTGATATTTATGATATTTATTTCCGCTGTAATTTAATATTGTTATTATTATTATTGCATGTTTTATTTTATTTTTAGGCTTGCTACAGGTTCCGGATTCGAAAGATTCTCGTTCCCTAGCGCCGGTCATAGCCCCTATTTTAGGTCGTGATAGTCTCAATCAAATGCAGAAAATCTAACGGTTAGAAGTCCCATCGAAGGCGATCCTGCCAACTCTGGCATAAAACAGAGCTGCCTCAGGGTCAAAACATACCCTGCTGATAGGCAGGCTGAACGACTGGAGGTACAGGAACATCCTCATACTTAGGCTCAACAGGCTCCTCATCGTGTATCTCTCTCTGCCTACGGAGACCTGCCGCTCCTCGAGGTCTACCTCTGCCACGACCTCTGCTGTAATATCCCGTGTTTTTAAATATTTTAATATTGCATCGGGATATACAATGTTAATAAAATTTTGTATATATTTATGATATTTCATGAGTTGGTATTTAATTAAAATTGATTTTTAATTATTTTATATTTATTTTAAGGCACTTTACATAAAATTTTCCCCGGGACTTGCATTTTTGGGAAAATTTACACGTAAATTATTTATATTAATTATTTTAAACAATTTTACGGACTTGCATGAACTCATATATATTTTTAAAGTACTAAATAATGTATATATGTGTATTTATTTATTTAACTAGGGTTTAATTATTACCCTAATATTTTTATTATTTATTATTTATTTTAATATTATTTAAATATTTTTTTAGTGTTTAAATAATTAAAAATATTAAATTATATGTGTGTGGTGTATATTTAATGTGTGTGGGTTTATATTATTTTAATATATAGTGTAAATGTATATATATATATGCTTATATATTTAATATTTAACAAAAAAATCAAAGTTTGGCAAATTACCATTTTGCCCCCGACTCTTCCTTCTTCATCCCCGATCGCCTCCATCGCGAACCACCATTTGTCATGCCTTTCTCTTGCCATCGGTGTGCCTCCCGGCGTGCCACCTCCTTCCTCCAGCTGTTCCGCCGCCAGCAGAGTCCATTTCCGACGTCGGAGGAGCTTGATATCATCGGAAAGCCGAAATTCATTCTCACCGTCGTTCACGGCGTTTTCGGCCACCATTTTTGACACCGCTGGTCTCTTTCTTTCTCCTTGAGCTCCAGTGAGTGTGATTCCAAGCTTTGTTTCAATTTAAAATGGTCTTGATTTGCTTAGGTTTCGATTTTAGTAATTCGGCCATTTAGGGTTCTTGAATTTTTTTGAACTTCAAATTAATTGATTCATGAAAAATTCATTCACAAATGTTGTTCCCCTTAGCTTAATCTACATGTGTGAATTTTTGTAGAATTTTTGGAAATTATTTTGATTTTTGGGTATTTTTTAATATTTTATTATTATTTTCTAATTTTTGAAAATTAATTAATTAAATTATGAAATTGTGTTTTATGGTAAATATAGGTGTTTAATTGAATTATAGAAATTTATTTGAATTTTTATGAATTTCTATGTAGTTATTTTGAATTTAATTAGTTTATGTAATTTTGAGAAAATAGGGTTAATTGTTTTTTAATTGAAATTAATTGGTTAATTGAGTTTATTTATTGATATTATTGATAAATATTTTGAGAAAATAAATTTTTTGCAATTATATTATTTTTGGTGAATTTTTGGAGTAATTTTAGCATATTATATATATAGGGGTATTGTGGTAATTTTACCCTAAATTGACTAAAAATGTAAATTAAATTGATTTTTAATAGTTATTTAGGGTATAAACATGATTTCTAAAAATTATTTAGTATTTTTGAGTAATTAAAACTATTTTTCATGAATTATTTTCAAATTATATATATAATATACGATTTTTCTAAATAAATGAGTTTTTATTGGTTTTTAATGTGTTTTAGGGTTAATTATGTAATTTCTACTTATAAAATGTATTTCTATGATATAGGGTATTTTTGTATTATTTTGTGTATTGTGGACCCCCGATCGATAAACGTAGTTTAGAGTCCGACCGAGGGGTTGTGGATGTGTTTCTGTGTCTATTCTTCGAAGTGTGTTTCTTTGCAGGGCCGGCTCTACTCTTTGAGTAGAGAGATGTCCGTTTTACAGGGGAGGTTCTGTCGAATTTTTGATAGGATTCTCATAAAACGTGATGTCCGGTACAAACCCTAATTTTGATTCTGTGTCCAATATTCTAGAACGAGTTTCTAGGATTTTCTGTTAGGTTTATTTTGATGTTTGTTATTTTTTGTATGTTTAGTTGCGCCGAGATCGAGGCCTAGTGGACCAGGCCCATCGGACCCATCTCGAGGAGCGCACTAAGTGTGAGTGACTATTTTATATTATATATACTTTAGGGTGCATGTTTTAGAAATATATATGATTATTTTGATTAATTATGCATAAATAATTCAATTAGTATTTAAGTTTATTTTTAGTTTATATTCGGTATATTTTGGTATATTTTCAAATTATATGCATGTTTTATTAATAAATTATTCTCAAAATATTTTCATGTATATCCTATGGCATAATCTTAGTTTATTTGTCATTTAATTGGATTTATTTAACGTATATATACTCGAAATATATCTGGTTTACTTTTGGTAATTTCTAGTATATATATGGTTTTATGTTGCTATTATATTTAAATTCATGCATCATTTATTTTATGAATGTATGTTTTATATTTTAATGAAGGGTATCAATAGAACGTGCTACCTAGTGGGTAGCACTAGGACCGAGTACGTACGGTACGCTTGTAGCATTTAGGCTATATTACTAACCATTTGTGGATATCGATTGGATATGATTATTTGATGTGTGATATGATTTGGGAGTGTGATTGCTGGAGCTCGATTGACCAAGTGTCTCGGGGCCAATCACATTGACAGTCAGACTGCTGGAGCTCGATTGACTTAGTGTCTCGGGGCTAGTCTACTGTCCAAATCGAATAAGTGAATATATTGGAATAAGTGAGCCTGTATGGCTAGAGTGTTATCTAACACTGTTTTGAGGTTGCGATTTCTAGGATCTATTTGATCCTTCATAAATAGTGATTTTCAATAAAGTATATAAATGATTTTCTGGCATCTGTGTGTATTTGCTTGTATATATACATATTATATATATATTTTTGATTGTATGCATTGGCATTTAGTATGCATGTATATATATTATAGTAATTCACTCAGTGAGGTTTGACTCCCCTCTATTGACCATTTTTCAGGGAGAGTCTTCTTCGTCAGACCTCAGTAGCAGGCCTGTACACCCGAATTTCTTCCACCCCGGCTTCTTTATGTAAACTGCTCTCTTGAGTTTTATTTTTATAATCTAGACACTGCAGTAGTTGAATAAAGTCGTGAGATATGTACTTTAAATATTTGAACTGGATTTGTATTAGAAGTTTATTATATATATGAGATGAGGATTTGATTTAAATCCGTGGTGGATTATTATTTTTATATTTATGATTTTATTCCGCTGCATAATATTTTATTTAATTGTGTTTATTATTACTATTGCATGTTTTATTTATTTTAGGCTTGCTACGGGTTCCGGATTCGAAAGAATTTCCGTTCCCTAGCGTCGGTCATGGCCCCTGTTTTGGGTTGTAACATCTGTGTCTAACTTGCTGCTCAAGAGGTAAAACCTTATCTCAAAAAGACTTATCATCCTTGGCCTCAACGACCGGTGGAGCGACACGCGCTCGCCCCCTCATTCTAAAAAGACAACAGAACGATTCAGACAAAATAAACAATAAAGGAATAACGCAGAAAAATAAAGCAAGGATTACTTATCAAGACATACTTGAACCTAATTCACTGCAGTAGTTTAACAGAAACATAACTTTGAAAATAGGGCCACGACTCACACAACTAAGCCGCTGACACAAAACTCTGCTCTGATATTAACTTGTCATGACCCAAAACAGGGGCCACGACCGGTGTTAGGGAACGGGAATTCTTTCGAATTCGAAACCCGTAGAAAGCCTTAAAATAAAATAAAACATGCAATAATAATAACAATAAACATAAATAAAATATTACGCAGCGGAAATAAATCATAAATATTAAAATAATAATCCACCAAATGTTATTAAATCAAACATCCTCATTTTATATATAAATAATCTCTTAATATAAATTCCAGTTCAAATCTTTAAAATACACAACTCACACAATATAGTACAAAACCCCTTTAACAATTTACAACTACTGCAGTGTTCTAGATTATAAAATAAAACTCAGATAAGCAGTTTCACATAGTGAGCCGAGGCGAAAGAAATCCGACGTACGGGTCTGCTACTGAGGTCTGAAGACGATGACTCTCCTGAAAATTAGTCAACAAAGGGGAGTCAGACCTCACTAAGTGAATTGTTATAATATATATACATGTATACTACATGACAATGCACACAGTCAATAGTATATATATAATAAATATATATACAAGCAAATACACACAAATGCAACAAAATCATTTTTATATATTTTTATTGAAAATTACTGTTTATGAAGGATCAAATAGAACCCTAGAAAAATGCAACCTCAAAACAGTGTTAGACAACACTCTAGCCATATAGGCTCACTTATTCCAAATAAGTTCACTTGTTCCATTTGGACAGTAGACTGGCCCCGAGACACTAAGTCAACCGAGCTCCAGCAGTCTGACTGTCAATGTGATTAGCCCCGAGACACTTAGTCAACTGAGCTCTAACAATCACACTTCCAAATCATATCTCATACATCAATTAATCAAAATCCAATTAATATCTATAAATAGGTTAGTGATATAGCCCTAAATGCTATCAATGTACTGGTACGTACTCGGTCATCAGTGCTGCCCACTAGGTAGCACATTCTATTGATATCCTTCATTTTTAAATATAAAACATACATTCATAAAAATAAATGATGCATGAATTTGAAATAAACAGAAACATAAACCACATATATACTAGAAATATACTAAAAGTAAATCAGGTATATTTCGAGTATATATACATCAAATAAATTTAATTTAATTACAAAATAAACTAGAAATAAACCATAAATCAACCTAAAAACATTTTAAGAATAATTTATTAATAAAAACGTGCATATAGTTTGAAAATATACTAAAATATACCAAAAGTAAACCTAAGTAATACTTAAATTATTTATGCATATTTAACAAAATAAATCATACATTTCTAAAATATGCACCCTAAAACATATATATATAAAATAACAACTCACTATTTTATTGCACTCCTACGAGATGGGTCTGACGGGCCTAGTACACTAGACCTCGGTCTCGGTACAACTAAAACAAACATACAATAACAGAAATCAATATAAATCTAACAGAAGTTCTAAAGACTCGATCTAGAATACTAGACACAGAATTAAAATAGGAATTCGACCGGATATCGCGTTTTACGAGAATTCTACCAAAATCCGACAGAACCTCCCCTTTAAAAAGAACATCTCTCTACTCAAAGAATAGAGCCGGTCCTGCAAAGAAATACACTTCAAGAATACACAAAATTCATAATCACAATCCCTCGGTCGGACTCCAAACTACAACTCACCGACCAAGGTTCACAATTCACAGAATATTTACAAAAATACCGAAAATGCCCTTATATAACAAAAATACATTTTATAAATCCAAATTACGTAATTAACCCTAAAACACATTAAAAATCGATAAAAACTCATTATTTAGAAAAATCGATATTATATATATATAATTTGAAAATAATTTATGAAAATAGTTTTAATTAGTTAAAAATACTAAATCATTTGTAGAAATCATTTTTATACCCTAAATAACTATTAAAACCATTTTAATTACATTTCTAACCAATTTAGTGTCAAATTACCAAAATACCCCTATATATATAAATTTACTAAAATTAGTCAAAAATTCACCAAAAATAATATAATTACTCAAAATTAATTTTATCAACATATATTTCCATAATATCAATAAATATACTCAATTTACTAATTAATTTCAATTAAACATATAATTAACCCTATTTTTCAAAATTACATAAAATTAATAAAATTTCAAATAAATATATAAAAATTCACAAAAATTAAAAATAAATTTCTAAAATTCATTTTCACTCCTATAATCTCCATAAAACACAATTTCATAATTTAATTAATTAATTTTCGAAAATTAGAAAATTTTAATAAAATAATAAAAAAACCCAAAAATCAAAATAAATTCTGAAAATCCTAAAAAAATTACAGCTTGTAGATTGAGCTACAAGGATCAAAGTTTGTGAAGGTCTTTTTCATGAATCAATCAAATTAGAGCTAAAAAAAATTTAAAACCCTAATAGGCCGAAATGAAAAAATTGAAACCTAGGAAAATATAGACCATTTTAAGTGAAACAAAGCTTGGAATTACACTCATTGGAGCTCAAGGAGAATATAGAGACCATTGGCGTCGAGTTTGGTGGCCGATAATCACGTCGATCGGAGTTGACTTCAAGTTTTGGCTATTCTTGAAAAATTCGGCCAAAACACACCGGAAATGGGTGCTTCAAGCGTCGGGAATGGCTGAAAGTGAAGGAGGAAGGATGAGAGGCACACCAACGGCAAGAAAACCAGCTTGGAACGACAAAAAATGGAGGAAAATGGCATCGGGAGAGAAGAGGGTGACCGGGTGGCAAAAACTGTAAATAATGCTAACTTTTTGATTTTGATAAATAATAATGTATATATGTATATATATATATCCACACTTTATATTATACAATAATATATATTCCCACACACAAATAATACTCACCACACAAATAATTTACTATGTTTAATAATTTATACACTTATAATTAATTAATTAATTAATATTAAAACTAAATAATAAAAATTAAGGTAATTAATTAAACCCTAATTTAATTTAAAAAAATACACATATATACATTTTATTTTAGCACTTTAAAAATTATGTATGAGTTCATGAAAATTCAAAAAACTAGTCAAAATAATTTGTATTAAATTATTTACGTTTCAATTTCCCCGAAAATACAATTTTCGGAAAAATTTTACGTAAAGTACTTAAAATAATATAAAACAATTAAAATTATCTTTAAACAAAGAACAAACTCATAAAATATCATAAATATATACAAAAATTATTAACACTCATGCATATCCTGATGCAGTTTAAAAATATTAAAAACTCGGGATATTACACAAAGAACCCGAGATTTGAAGCTAGCTCCGATCAATGTGATTCCGGCCACCATTTTGAGTGCCACCGGTCTCTATCTCTTCTTTGATCTCCGGTGAGTTCATTTTCAAGCTTGGTTTCACTTGATTTGGTCTAGATTTTTATAATATCCCCGAGTTTTTAAATAATTTTAAACTGCATCGGGGATATGCAGTGTTAATAATTTTATATTTTCATGAGTTTGTTATTTATTAATTCATTTTAATTATTTTTAATTATTTTAAGTACTTTACATAAAAAATTTTCGGAAATGTTATTTTCGGAAAAATTAACACATAAATAATTTAATATTAATTATTTTAAATAGTTTTACGAACTTGCATGAGCTCATATATAATTTTTAAAGTGCTAAATAAAATGTATGTATGTGCATTATTTAAATTAAATTAGAGTTAAATTAATTAAACTAATTTTTATTATATAGTTTTAATATTAATTAATTAATTATATATTCGTATATATGTATATATAATATTAAAAAAATATGTGTGGTGAGTATTATTTGTGTGTGTGATATTATATAATATTATAATATATAGTATAGTTATATATATACATATTTATTTAACAAAAAACAAAAGTTTGATATATTTACAACTTTGCCATTCTTTCCCTCCAAAATGCCCGACGCCATTTTCCTCCATCACTGCCATCTGCCAAGCTCCACCCCTACCGTTAATGTGCCTCTTGGCTTGCCACCACCACCTCCAGCCATTCTCACCACCTGTAGCCTTGTTTCCGGTGTGATTTGGCCAGAAAAGTCAAGAGAAGCCGAATTCATTTTCACCGTCGATCATTAGCGATTCCGACCACCATTTTTCACTCCGCCAGTCTCTATCTTCTCCTTGAGCTCCAGTGAGTGTGATTCCAAGCTTTGTTTCGCTTAAAAAGGTCTAGATTTTCCTAGTTTCGATTTTACAATTTCGGACGTTTAGGGTTTTGAATTTTTGAGCTTCTATTTGATTTATTTAAGCAAACTCCCTTCACAAAATTTGATCCTTTTAGCTCAATATACCTTTTTGAATTTTTTTGGAATTTTTGAAATTTATTTTGATTTTTGGGAATTTTTGATTATTTTATTAATATTTTCTAATTTTTGAAAATTAATTAATTAATTTATGAAATTGTGTTTTATGGTGTTTATAGGTGTTAAAATTAATTTTAGAAATTTATTGGTAATTTTTGTGAATTTTATATATTTATTTTGAATTTATTTAGTTTAATGTAATTTTTGAAAATTAGGTTAATTATGTGTTTAATTGAAATTAATTGGTTAATTGAGTATATTTATTGATATTATTAAATTATATGTTGAGAAAATTAATTTTAGTAATTATATTATTTTTGGTGAATTTTTGGATTAATTATAGTAAATTTATATATATAGGGTTATTTTGGTAATTTGACACTAAATTGGCTAAAAATATAATTAAATTTGTTTTAATAGTTATTTAGGGTATAAAAATGATTTCTACAAATTATTAGTATTTTTAACTAATTAAAACTATTTTTCGTAATTATTTTCAAATTATATATATAATATACGATTTTTCTAAATAAATGAGTTTTTATCGGTTTTAAATGTGTTTTAGAGTTAATTATGTAATTTGGATTGATAAAACGTATTTTTCATTATATAAGGGCATTTTCGGTATTTCTGTAATTATTCTGTGAATTGTGGCCTCAATCGATAAATTATAGTTTAGAGTCTGACTGAGGGATCGTGATTGTGAATTTTATGTTATTTCAAAGTGTGTTTTCTTTGTAGGACTGGCTCTACTCTTTGAGTAAAGAGATGTCCGTTTTACATGGGAGGTTTTACCGGATTTTCGATAGAATTCTTGTAAAACGTGATGTCCGGTCGAATTCTGATTTTAATTTTGTGTCTAGTATTCTAAAATTGAGCATTTAGAACTTCCGTTAGATTTATTTTGATCTTCTGTTGTCACTTGTTTGTTTAGTTGCGTCGAGACCGAGGCCTAGTGGACCAAGCCCGTCGGACCCATCTCGTGGAGCACAATAACAATGAGTTATTATTTTATATATATATGTGTGTGTGTGTGTGTGTGTGTTAGGGTGCATGTTTTAAAAATGTATGGTTTATTTGATAAAATATGCATAAATGATTTAATTAGTACTTAGGTTTATTTTTGGTTTATTTTTATATATTTTAAATTATATGCATGTTTTATTAAACATTTATACTTAAAATGTTTTTAAATATATTTCTAGTTTATTTTGCAATTATCTTGGATTTATTTGATGTATATATACTCGAAATATACCTGGTTTACTTTTGGTATATTTCTAGTATATATATGGTATTATGTTGTTATTTTATTAAAATTCATGCATCATTTATTTATAAATGTATGTTTTATATTTAAAATGAAGGATATCAATAGAACGTGCTATCTAGTGGGCAACACTAGGACCGAGTACGTATCGTAGTGCTGATAGCATTTAGGCTATATTACTAACCTATTTGTGGATATTGATTAGATTTTATTAATTTGATGTGTGGTATAATTTAGGAGTGTGATTGTTGGAGCTCGATTGACTAAGTGTCTCGGGGCCAATCACACTGACAGTCAGATTGCTGAATCTTGGTTGACTTAATGTCTCGGGGCCAGTCTACTGTCCAAATGGAACAAGTGAATATACTTGGAATAAGTGAGCCTATATGGCTAGAGTGTTATTAACACTGTTTGAGGTTGCGATTTTCTAGGGTTCTATTTGATTCTTCATAAACAGTGATTTTCAGTAATATATATATAAAATGATTTTGTTGCATATGTGTGTATTTGCTTGTATATATACTTATTAGATATACTATTGACTGTGTGCATTGTTATTTAGTATGCATGTATATATATTATAATAATTCACTTAGTGAGGCCTGACTCCCCTCCATTGACTATTTTTCAGGAGAGTCATCATCTTCAGACCTCAGTAGCAGACCCATACGCCGGATTTCTTTCGCCCTGGCTTCACTATGTAAACTGCTTATATGAGTTTATTTTATGATCTAGATACTACGGTAGTTGTAAAATTGTTAAAGGGTTATGTATTATGTTTGTGTGAATTATGTATTTCAAATATTTGAATTGGATTTGTATTAAAAGATTATATATATATGAGAGAAGGATATTCGATTTAATATCATCAGCAGATTATTATTTTGTTTTATTTATGATTTACTTCCGCAGCAGAATATTTTAATTATATTATTATTATTATTGCATTTTTTTTAATTTTAAGGCTTGCTATGGGTTCCGGATTCGAAAGCGTTCCCGTTCCCTAGCGCCGTTCATGAACCTTGTTTTGGGTCGTGATAAAGTTGGTATCATATTGGAGTTCTGTGCCAGGGCTTTAGTTGTATGAGTTGTGGCCCTAGTTTTCAGTGTTGTGTTTTCTGTTGAACTACTGTAGTGAATTAGGTTCGAGTATGTCTTGATGAGTATTCTTGCTTTAGTTTTCTGCATTATTCCTCTATTGTCTATTTTTCTGAATCATTCCGTTTGTCTTTTTAGAAAATGAAGGATCAAATAGAACCTAGAAAAACCACAACCTCAAACAGTGTTAGACAACACTCTAGCCATACAGGCTCACTTATTCTAAATATATTCACTTATTCCATTTGGACAGTAGACTGGCCCCGAGACACTAAATCAAACCGAGCTCCAGTAGTCTAACTGTCAGTGTGATTGGCCCCGAGACACTTGGTCAACCGAGCTCCAGCAATCACACTCCCAAATCATATCTCCACATCAAATAAATCAATGAATCCAATTAATATCCACAAATAGGTTAGTAATATAGACTAAATGCTATCGACGTACCGGTATGTACTCGGTCCTAGTGCTGCCCACTAGGTAGCACGTTCTATTGGTATCTTTCATTTATGTATAAAACATACATTCATAAATAAATGATGCATGAATTTGAATAAAATAGCAACATAAACCTTATGTATTACTAGAAATATACCAAAAATGAACCAGGTATATTTCGAGTATATATACGTTAAAAAAATCCAATTAAATTACAAATAAACTAAAAATATACCATGAATATACATAAAAACATTTTAAGAATAATTTATAATAAAACATGCATATAGTTGAAAATATACCAAAATATATCGAAAATATACAAAAAATAAATTAAGTAATAAATAAATCGTTATTACATACTTTACTAAAATAAATCATACATTTCTAAAACATGCACCCTAAAACATATTTATATAAAATAACAACTCACTGTTATTGCGCTCCGCGAGATAGGTTCGACGAGCCTGGTCCATTAGGCCTCGGTCTCGACGCAACGAAACAAACAAACGATAGCAGAAAATCATAATAAATTTAGTGAAAATTTCTAGAAAACTTGATCTAGAATACTAAACACAGAATTAGAATCAGAGTTCGATCAGACATCATGTTTTACAAGAATTCTACCGAAAATCCGGTATAACCTCCCCTGTAAAACGGACGTCTCTCTACTCAAAGAGTAGAGCCGGTCCTGCAAAGAAACACACTTCAAAATAATTCATTCACAACCCCTCAGTCGGACTCTAAACTACAATTTACCGACCGAGGTTCACAATTCACAGAATAACACAGAAATACTGAAAATGCCCTTTAATAATAAAAATACATTTTATCAATCCAATTTGCATAATTAACTCTAAAACATGTTAAAAACTGATAAAAACTCATTTATTTAGAAAAATCGTATATTATATATATAATTTGAAAATAATTTACGAAAAATAGTTTTAATTAGTTAAAAAATACTAAATAATTTGTAGAAATCATTTTTTTACCTTAAATAACTATTAAAACCAATTTAATTACATTTTTTTGCCAATTTAGTGTTAAATTACCAAAATACCCCTATATATATAAATTCACTATAATTACCCAAAAATTCACCAAAAAATAGTAAATTACTCAAAATTAATTTTCTCAACATATAATTCAATAATATCAATAAATATACTCAATTAACCAATTAATTTCAATTAAACACATAATTAACCTAATTTTTCCTAAATTACATAAACTAAATAAATTCCAAATAATTATATAAAATTCACAAAAATTATAGATTAAATTTATAAAATTCATTTTAACACCTATAAACACTATAAAACACAATTTCATAATTTAATTAATTAATATTTGAAAATTAGAAAATATTAATAAAATAATAAACAATTCCCAAAAATCAAAATAAATTCCAAAAATTCCACAAAAATTCCAGAGTATAGATTAAGCTACTAGGATCAATGTTTGTAAACAAAGTTTGCTTAAATCAATCAAATTAAAGCTCAAAAAATTCAAGAACCCTAATAAGCCAAAAATGAAAATGAAAACGAAAACCTAGGGAAATCTAGACCATTTTAAGTGAAAAAAGCTTGAATCATACTCACCAGAGCTCAAGGAGAAGATAGAGACCGGTGGCATCGAGTTTGGTGGCCGGAATCAGCTTGAACGGTGATGAGATGAATTTCGGCTACACTTGGGTTTTCTAGCCAAAACACGCCGGAAATAGTGGCTTCGGACATCGGGAAAGGCTGGAAATGGTGGTGGCAAGCCAAGAGGCACACCGACGGCAAGAAAAATGAGTTACAGTGGCCGAAATTCGAAGGAGGACGATCGGGAGAGGAAGGAAGAAGACGATGGCATTTCTGTAATTTTTGCAAACTTTTGATTTTTTATAATAAATTATGTATATATATATATATATATATATATATATATATATATATATATATATATATATCTATACTATATATTATAATAATATATAATCTCACACACATTAAATATACACCACACATATATTTTAATAATATATACACATATATAATTAATTAATTAATATTTAAACTAAATGATAAAAATTAATTTAATTAATTAAATCCTAATTTAAATAAATGTACATACATACATTTTATTTAGCACTTTAAAATTATATATGGGTTCATGCAAATTCGGTAAAACTATTTAAAATAATTAATATTAAATTATTTACGTCATAATTTTCTCGAAAAAGAAAATTCTCGGGAAAATTTTACGTAAATCTCTTAAAATAATATAAAATAATTAAAAATAGCTTTAATAAATAACAACTCATAAAATATCATAAATGTGCATAAAAATTATTAACACTGCATATCCCGATGCAGTTTAAAATTATTTAAAAAACTCGGGATATTACATATATACTGTTGACTGTGTGCATCTGTCATTTAGCTATGTATGTATATATATTATAACGATTCACTCAGTGAGGTCTGACTCCCCTCCGTTGACTATTTTTCAAGAGAGTCATCACCTTCAGATCTCAGTAACAGACCTTTATGCCGGATTTCTTCTGCCCCGGCTTTACTATGTAAACTGCTCACCTTGACTTTATTTTATAATCTAGACACTGCAGTAGTTGTAGTCAGTTATGAATTTTATGTATCATGTTTATATGAGATATGTATTTTAAAGATTTAAACTGAGTTGTATTAAAGGATTATTTATATGAGATGAACTTGTTTATTTAAATGAGTTAGTGGATTATATTTGTTTTATTTATGAAAATTATTTCCGTTGCTAGTTATTTTATTTATGTTATTATTATTATTGCATGTTTTTATTTTTAAGGCTTGCTATGGGTTCCGGATTCGAAAAAAATTCCCGTTTCCTAGCGTCGGTCATGGCCCTTGTTTTGGGTCGTGACATATATATACGTATGCA
Source organism: Mallotus nudiflorus (assembly GCA_947683625.1). NCBI lineage: Eukaryota > Viridiplantae > Streptophyta > Magnoliopsida > Malpighiales > Euphorbiaceae > Mallotus > Mallotus nudiflorus. The sequence goes on from CANTUR010000395.1 coordinate 17,787, forward strand.
TATATATATACACATTTAGTTATTATTAAAACTATATAATATAATACAATTTAATTAAAATAAACCCTATTTAATTTAAAATGTGCATATATGCATGCATATGTATATATTTTTATTCAACACTTAAAAATCATGCATGGACTCATGCAAATTCATAAAACCAACTAAAATAATTAGTATTTATTTATTTACATTTTAATTTCCCCAAAAATAGAACTCTCGGGAAAATTTTACGTAAAAGACTTAAAATAATTAAAAATGACTTTAATAATAATAAACCAATTAAATAATTATAAATATACATTAAAAATTATTAACACTGACATATCCCGATGCAGTTTAAAATTATTTAAAAACTTAGGATATTACAGTCTTCCCCCCTTATAAGAATTCATCCCCGAATTCGAGAAAAAGAATAAATACAATCAAGAAGGGAAGAGATACGGGTAAGAAGGTCGCATCTCAGCTTCAGTCTCCCATGTATACTCCTCTACTCTGTTGCTGCACCATAAAACCTTGACCATCGGAATCTGTTTTGATCACAATTATTGAACTTGATAATCAACGATCGCCGCAGGTTCTTCCACAAACATCAGATCTTCATTCACTTTCACGCTGTCAGGCTGCAACACGTGTGAAGGGTCTGAGACATACTTCCTCAGCATTGAGATATAAAATATCGGATGCATTTAAGACATACTCGGAGGCAAAACCAACCGATATGCAAACAGTGCCAACTCTCTCCAAAATCTCGAACGGTCTGATATATCTCAGTGCTAACTTACCCTTCCTACCAAATCTCATTACAACCTTCATAGGAGACACCTTCAGAAAAATAAAGTCTCCTACTTGAAATTCCACATCTCTGCGCCTAGGATCTGCTTAGCTCTTATGCCTGCTAACTGCGGTCTCTAATCTGTGCTTAATCATGGCGACTTTCTCTATAGCATCCTGAACCATCTCAGGTCCAGTCAAAGCTCTCTCACTAATCTCATCCCAACTGAGAGGGGATCTATATTTCCTTTCATACAAAGCCTCATATAGTGCCATGCCAATACTGTTATGGTAGTTGTCCATTATATGCAAACTCTACAAGTGGCAAATGATCATCTTAGCTACCTCCTAAATCCAAAACACACATTCTCAATATATCTTCCAGTGTCTGGATCATCCTCTCAGACTGACCATCTGTATGAGGATGAAAAGCAGTACTGAAGTGCAATCTAGTGCCCATCGCTTCCTGCAACTTCTGCCAAAAATGAGAGGTAAATACTGAGCCTTTGTTTGACACAATTGACACAGGTACTCCATGAAGGCACACAATATGCTTTACATACAGCTTCGCCAATCTAGCAACATAATAGGTGGCTTTCATAGGCAAGAAATGTGCAGACTTGGTTAACCTGTCTACAATCACCTAGATGGAATCATATCCATCTTTAGAATGAGGCAACCAACCATAAAATCCATAGCTATCCTTTCCCACTTCCACTCAGGAATAGGAAGAGGCTGAAGCTTCCCAGAAGGCTTCTGATGTTCAGCTTTCACTTACTGACACGTCAAGCACTTAGCAACATAATCAGCGACATCCTTTTTTAATCTGTCCCACCAGTACAAATCTCTAATACTGTGGTACATCTTAGTGGCACCTAGATGTACACTATAGTTTATAGAATGTGCTTCCTCTAGGATCTCTTCTCTCAAATTGTCCACATCAAGAACACATAATCTACCATTGATCCCAAAAACACCATCATCATCGAGTGTGAAATTAGTGAACTTCCCTGCACGAACATTCTCTATAGCTCTTCTAGAATAGGATCTCGACTCTGAGCTGCCTTAATCCTATCTCTAAGTATATATCGCACCTTAAATTGAGCTAGCAGTCCACCTGATCTACTAAGCTTCATCATCAGACCTTGATCCACTAACAGATGCAACTCCTGGATCAATGGTCTTCTCTCTACTCTGATATGAGCAAGACTGCCTGAGGACTTTCTACTCAAGCATCTACTACCACATTAGCCTTGCCCGGATGATATAAAATCTCACAGTCATAATCTTTCAACAGCTCCAACCATCTCCTCTACCTCATATTCAAATCTCTCTACTGGAAAATGTACTTAAGGCTCTTGTGATCAGTAAAAAATCTCACAAGTCACCCTGTACAGATAGTGTCTCCAGATCTTAAGAGCAAAGATCATTGTAGCCATCTCAAGGTCATGTGTAGGATAGTTCTACTCATGCTTCTTCAAATGCCTCGAAGCATAGGCTATCACCCTACCATTCTGCATCAACACACAACCAAGGCCAACTCTAGAGGCATCATAATAAACTGTGAACTTGTCCACACCATTAGGCAAAGCTAACACTAGGGGCTGTGGTCAACTTCTCCTTCAACAATTGGAAACTGTTCTCAACAAGCTTCAGACCACTCAAATCTTACATTCTTCTTAGTCAAGCGAGTCATATGGGCTAAAATTCTAGAAAAAATCCTATATAAACCTCCTATAATACCTGGCTAAGCCTAAAAAAACTCTGAATCTCTGTAACAGAAGTCGGTCTGGCCACTCAGACACTGCCTCAATCTTCTATTGATCAACCTGGTTACCTTCTTTAGACATCACGTGTCCAAGAAAAGAAACTCTCTCCATCCAGAAATCACACTTTAAGAATTTAGCATAAAGCTGATGTTCTCTCAGTGTCTATAGTACAATCCTCAAGTGATATACATGCTCCTCCATACTTCTCGAATATACCAGTATATCATCAATGAAGACTACCACAAAACTGATCCATATACGGTCTAAATACCCTGTTCATCAAGTCCATAAAAGTTGATGGTGCGTTAGTCAACCAAAAGACATCACCAAAAACTCATAATGGCCATATCGAGTGCGAAATGTCATTTTAGGAAAATCGGTTTCATTGATCCGCAACTAATGATAACCTGACCTCAGATCAATCTTAGAAAAGAAATGTGCACCCTGTAGCTAATCAAACAAGTCATTTATCCTCGGGAGAGGATACTTGTACTTCACTGTCACTTTGTTAAAGCTCTCTGTAGTCAATGCACAGTCTCAGGGTACTATCCTTCTTCTTCACAAACATGACTGGTGCACCCAAGGAGAAACACTAGGTCTAATGAAACCCTTATCCATCAACTCTTGCAACCTGCTACTTCAACTCTTTCAACTCTACAGGAGCCATTTTGTAGGGTGGCATAGATATAGGAGTAGTACCTGGAACCATATCTATACAGAACTCAATCTCTCTGTGAGGTGGTAAACCTGGTAACTCCTCAGGAAAAACATCAGGAAACTCACATGCAACAGGAACATCTGTGAGTGATAACTTCTCCACTGAAGTATCCCTGACTAATGCCAAATATCCCTGACAACCTTTCCTCAGTAACTTCCTAGCCGTATTAGCAGAAATAAGATTCTGAGGTGCTGAACTCCTATCACCCACAAACTTAAATTCTTCTTTACCAGGAATTTTGAAAGCCACCTCTTTACTCCAATAATCCACCATGGCATAGTGCTGAGATAACCAATCCATACCTAGAATGACATCAACCTCCGTCATATCCAATAGAATTAAATTAGCAGATAATTCTCTATCTCCTATGAGAACTGGACAACCAGAAAGAATAATATTGATGTCCAAAGAATCACTCAGAGGAGTGGCAACAGACAAAGGAAAAGCCATCGTCAAAGCTTGCCAATAAGACTTGGAAGCAAAAACAGGAGAAATGAATAAATGCATGGCACCCAGATCAAACAAAACCCATGCATCCAGGTAACAGACAGAGACAATACTTGCCATGACTGCATTAAATGCATGAGCATCCTGCTAAGTAAGATAAAAAACTTTGGCCTATCCTCGACCTCCCTGTTGGCTAGTAGAAGCCTAGCCAACACCTCTAGCACCTCCTCTAGCACCTCTACCACGACCCTACTGGGGAACAAGCTGAGTAAAACTCTGATGCTAGGTCGAAGGCAACTGAAAAGGAATGGGTGCAACACTAGCAATCGACTACTGTGGAAATCATGGAATTTACGGCTACTGATACCCGGAATAAGGACACGATATGGCATAATGTCCTGTCTGCCCGCATTTGAAGCATGTCAGTGGTGTCATGTAACATGGTCCCTGATGGACTTTGCCGCAGGTCTGGCAAACACTGGCAGTTGACACAGAACTAAGTCCACTGCTACTGCTTGAAGCACCTGACCCGAGTCTGAATGGTCTACGCTGACCTCCACGGCCATGTCTATTACTCCGATGTATCCGCTGCTACTGTCTCTAAATCTGTTGAGCTGGACCTCTCTGCTGACTACTCGATCCAATCTGAAATCTTGAATATGGAGTAGTCTGAAATCCACCTGACTGAACACCCAACTGGTACTAATCAGGCATAGCTCCTCGCCTGACTAGCCTTAGCTCAATCTCCTTGGCCAACTCAATAACTAACTCCAGAGTAAGGCCCGCTTTAGGCATACAAGCAAATGCAGAACCCAATCCAGTGACGTAGGTAGTGACTGTGAAGTACTGGTCTCGCATCAGATCCTCTGCATATCTACCAAGTCGGAGGAACTCTCGAGTGTACTCCTCAACAGATCGATCACTGCAAGAAATACTAGTCAATTGGAGATGATAACTCATATGAAGCGGCTCTGGGCAAAATCTCCTCATAAATTGCTCTCTGAACTGAGCCCAGGTCATCGTCAACATGTAAGGCTGGATCACCTGAATGAACCAATCCAGGGCTAGTCCCTCAACTAACAGCTTGACTATCATAATCCGCTGGTACTCGGTGTGAGCAGTCCGAGTCCTAGTCTCGATTGCATGCAGAAAGTCTAGAGGATCGGAAGTCCCATCAAAAGTGATCCTGCCAACTCTGGCATAAAATAGAGCTGCCTCAGGGTCAGACATACCCTGCTGATAGGTAGGCTGAACAAGCGAAACAACTGGAGATACAAGAACATCCTCGTACTCAGGCTCTACAGGCTCCTCATCCTGTATCTCTCTCTATCTATGGTGACCTGTCGCTCCTCAAGGTCTACCTTTGCCATGACCTCTACGTCTAATTGGCGGCTCAGGAGGTAAAACCTCATCTTGGAAGGACTCATCATCCTCGGCCTCAACGACCGATGGAGCGACATGCACTTGCCTCCTCATTCTAAAAAGATAAATAGAAGACTTCAGACAAAATAGAAAACGGAGGATAACACAGAAAACTAAATCAAGGAATACTCATCAAGACATACTCGAACCTAATTCACTGTAGTAGTTTCGAAAGAAAAAACAATATTGAAAACTAGGGCCATAACTCACACAACTAAGGCCTTGACACAGAACTCCGCTCTGATACCAACTTTGTCATAACCCAAAATAGGGGGCCATGATCGGTGCTAGGGAATGGGAATTCTTTCGAATCTGAAACCCGTAGCAAGTCTTTAAAATAAAATAAAAGCATGCAATAATAATAACATAAATAAAATATTTCATAGCAAAAATTAAAATCTCATAAGTAATAATAATAGTCCATTGATTTAATAATACAAATCCATCTCATATATATATAATCTTTTAATACAATCTCAGTTCAAATCTTTAAAATTCATATCTTATACAAACGTAGTACATAAATCTCACAACTGACTACAACTACTACAGTGTCTAGATTATAAAATAAAATCAAGTAAATAGATTACATAGTAAAGCTGGGGCAGAAGAAATCCGACGTAAGGGTTTGTTACTGAGGTCTGAAGACGAAGACTCTCCTGAAAAATAGTCAACGGAGGGGAGTCAGACCTCATTGAGTGAATTGTTATAATATATATACATGCATAACTAAATGATAAATGCACACATTCAATAGTATATATATAAATACATATACAGGCAAAAACACACAAATGCAGCAAAAATCATTTTATCTATATACTAAAAATAATATCTGATTATGAAGGATCAAATAGAACCCTAGAAAATCACAACCTCAAACAGTATTAGACAACACTCTAGCCATACCGGCTCACTTATTCCAAATAAATTCACTTGTTCCATTTAGACAGTAGACTGGCCCTGAGACACTAAGTCAACTGAGCTCCAGCAGTCTAACTGTCAGTGTGATTGGCCCCAAGACCCTTGGTCAATTGAGCTCCAGTAATCACACTCTCAAATCACATCACACATCAAATAAATCAATCCAATCAATATCCACAAATAGGTTAGTAATATAACCTAAGTTCTATCGTTGTACCGGTACGTACTCGGTCCTAGTGCTACCCACTAGGTAGCACATTTTATTGATATCCTTCATTTATATATAAAACATACATTCATAAAATAAATGATGCATGATATTAAATAAAATAGCAACATAAACCACATATATACTAGAAATATACTAAAAATAAACCAAGTATATTTCGAGTATATATACGTCAAATAAATTCAATTTAATTATAAAATGAGCTAGAAATAAACTATAAATATACTTAAAAACATTTTAAGAATAATTCATTAATAAAACATGCATTTAATTTAAAATAAACCAAAAATATACCAAAATATACCAAAAATAAACCTAAGCAATTATTAAACCATATATGCATATTTTATACAAATAAAACATACATTTCTAAAATCATGCATCCTAGAACACGTATATATAAGATAACAACTCACAGTTGTTGTGCTCCTCGAGACGGGTTCGACGGGCCTGGTCCACTAGACCTCGATCTCGGCGCAACTAAACAAACAAACGACAATATGAATTTAGAATAAATCTAACATAATTCTAGAGACTCGATCTAGAATACCGGACACAGAATCAGAATAAAAATTCGACCGGATATCACATTTTATGAGAATTCTACCAAAAATTCGACAGAACCTCCTCTGTAAAATGGATATCTCTCTACTCAAAGAGTAGAGCCGGTCCCGCAAAAAAACACACTTTGAATAAAAACAATCTTAAAATCCCTTGGTTGGACTTCTAAACTACAATTCCACTGACCGAGGTTCACAATTTACAAGATAATTACAGAACACATTGAAATGCCAAAAATACCCTTTAATACTCAAAATATAGCAATTTAGAAATTCAAGCGCTAAAAATAATTATTTTACCGAGAAATACATAAAAACCCTAATTTTAATAAAATATTATTAAAAATCGATAATTCTCGATAAATTCATAAATATTGATCAAAATACATTTTATAAATCCAAATTACATAATTAACCCTAAAACATATTAAAAATCGATAAAAACTCATTTATTTAGAAAAATAGTATATTATATATAATTTGAAAATAATTTATGAAAATAGTTTTAATTAGTTAAAAATACTAAATAATTCGTAGGAATCGTTTTTATATCTCAAATAACTATTAAAACTAATTTAATTATATTTTTAGTCAATTTAGTGCCAAATAACCAAAATACCCCTACTATATATAAATTCACTAAAAATAGTATAATTACTCAAAAATTAATTTCTCAACATATAATTCAATAATATCAACAAATATACTCAATTAACCAATTAATTTCAAAAAAAATACCTAATTAACCTAATTTTCTAAAAGTCACATAAACTAAATAAATTCATAATAATTATATAAAAGTCATAAAAATTACAAATAAATTTCTAAAATTCATTTCAACACCTATAAACACCATAAATCACAATTTCATAATTTAATTAATTAATTTACGAAAAATAGAAAATATTAATAAAATAATAAAAAATTCATAAAAATCAAAATAATTCCCAAAAATTCCACAAAAATTACCACATGTAGATTGAGCTACTAGGATCAATATTTGTGAAGGAAGTTTGCTTGAATCATTGAAATTAAAGCTCAAAAAATTCAAGAACTTAAAGTGGCTGAAATTGAAAATTCAAAACCTAGGGAAATCTAGACCAAATTAAGTGAAACAAAGCTTGGAAATGGACTCACCAGAGCTCAAGGAAGATATAAAGACCGATGGCACTCCAAATGGTGGCCGGAATGGTTGTGATCGGTGATGACTTCAAGTTTCAGCTTCTTTGAGGAAAACCGGCCAAAACTTGTCGAAAATGGAAGCTAAGGGTGGCGGGATGGGCTGGAGGTGGAGGAGGAAGGCTGAGAGGCACACTGACAGTGAGAAAATGACGTGACAGTGGTCGGAACAGGGAAGGGACGATCGGGGAAGAAGGAGATGATGTTGATGGCACAATCGTAAATATGTCAAACTTTAGTTTTAGGTATATATTATATGTACATATATGTATGTATATATATATATATATATATATATATAGTTCATATTATTTTAATATATAATATTATATGCACAATAGATATTCACCACACATATATTTAATAATATATATATATACATATACATATACATATATATATACACATTTAGTTATTATTAAAACTATATAATATAATACAATTTAATTAAAATAAACCCTAATTTTAATTTAAATGTGCATATATGCATGCATATGTATATATTTTTATTCGACACTTAAAAATCATGCATGGACTCATGCAAATTCACAAAACCAACTAAAATAATTAGTATTTATTTATTTACGTTTTAATTTCCCCAAAAATAGAACTCTTGGGAAGATTTTTCCAGAATTGTAGCTCCTATGACTCGCTTAACTCAGAAGAATGTAAGATTTGAGTGGTTAGAAGCTTGTGAGAATAGTTTTCAGTTGCTGAAGGAGAAGTTGACCACAGCTCTAGTGTTAGCTTTGCCTAATGGTGTAGACAAGTTCACAGTTTATTATGATGCCTCTAGAGTTGGCCTTGGTTGTGTGTTGATGCAGAATGGTAGCGTGATAGCCTATGCTTCAAGGCAATTGAAGAAGCATGAGCAGAACTATCCTACCCATGACCTTAAGATGGCTGTAGTGATCTTTGCTCTCAAAATCTGGAGACATTATCTGTACGGGGTGACTTATGAGATATTTACTGATCACAAGAGCCTTAAGTACATTTTTCAGCAGAGGGATCTGAATCTGAGGCAGAGGAGATGGTTGGAACTGTTGAAGGATTATGATTGTGAGATTTTATATCATCCGGGCAAGGCCAATGTAGTAGTAGATGCCTTGAGTAGAAAGTGCTCAGGCAGTCTTGCTCATGTCAGTATTGAGAGGAGACCATTGATCCAGGAGTTGCATCTGTTGGTGGATCAAGGTCTGATGATGAAGATTAGTAGGTAAGGTGGACTGCTAGCTCAGTTTAAAGTGCTATCTATATTGAGGGATAGGATTAAGGCTGCTCAGAGCTGAGATCCTATTCTAGAAGAGCTTGCAGAGAATGTACGTGCAGGGAAGTTCATTGATTTCACACTCGATAATGATGGTGTTTTGTGGATCAGTGGTAGATTGTGTGTTCCTAATGTGGATGATTTGAGAGAAGAGATCCTAGATGAAGCACATTCTATAGCTTATAGCGTACATGTCACGACCCAAAATAGGGGCCATGACCAGCGCTAGGGAATGGGAATTCTTTCGAATCCGGAACCCGTAGCAAGCCTAAAATAAAATAAAACATACAATAATAATAGCAATAACATTTAATGCAGTGGAAATAAAATCATAAGTATTAAAATAATAATCCATATCTCATATATAAATAAATCCTTTAATACAAGTTTCGGTTCAAATATTCAAAGTACATATCCCATATAAATACAATACACCAATCTCCCAATTGACCATAACTATTGCAGTGTCTAGATCATAAAATAAAACTCAAGACTCAGATAAGCAGTTTACATAAAGAAGCTGGGGCGAAAGAAATTCGGTGTACAGGCCTGCTATTGAGGTTTGAAGATGATGACTCTCCTGAAAAATAGTGAACGGAGGGGAGTCAGACCTCACTGAGTGAATTACTATAATATATATACATGCATACTAAATGACAATGCACACAGTCAATAGTATATATAATAAGCATATATACAAGCAAATACACACAGATGCAATAAAATCATTTTATATTTTTATTGAAAATCACATTTCATAAAGGATCAAATAGAACCCTAGAAAATCGCAACCTCAAAACAGTGTTAGACAACACTCTAGCCATACAAGCTCACTTATTCCAAATAAGTTCTCTTGTTCCATCTGGACAGTAGACTGGCCCCGAGACACTAAGTCAACCGAGCTCCAGCAGTCTGACTGTCAGTCTGATTGGCCCCGAGACACTAGGTCAACCGAGCTCCAGCAATCACAGTCCCAAATCATATCTCACACATCAAATAATCAAGTTCAATCAATATCCATAAATGGTTAATAATATAGCCTAAACGATATAAGTGTACCGATACGTACTCGGTCCTAGTGCTGCCCACTAGGTAGCATGTTCTATTGATATCCTTCATTAATAAATATAAAGCATACATTCATGAAAGTAAAATGATGTATGAATTTAAATAAAATAGCAACATAAACCATATATATACTAGAAATATACCAAAAATAAACCAGGTATATTTCAAATATATATACGTCAAATAAATCCAATATAATTATAAAATAAACTAAGAATATACCAAGAATATACATAAAAACCTTTTAAAAATAATTTATTACTAAAACATGCATATAATTTGAAAATATACCAAAAATATACCGAATATAAACTAAAACTAAACTTAAATACCAAATGAATTATTTATGCATAATTAATCAAAATAACATACATTTCTAAATCATGCACCCTAAAGCATATATATATATATAGAATAGTAACTCACACTTAGTGCGCTCCTCGAGATGGGTCCGACGGGCCTGGTCCACTAGGCCTCGGTCTCGGCGCAACTAAATAAACAAAAATAATAGATATCAGAATAAACCTAACAGAAAATTCTAGAAACTCGATCTAGAATATTGGACACAGAATCAGAATTAGGGTTCGACCGGATATCACGTTTTATGAGAATTCTACCGATAATTCGGCAGAACCTCCCCTATAAAACAGACATCTCTCTACTCAAAGAGTAGAGCTGGCCCTACAAAGAAATACACTTCGAAAAACAAACACAGAAACACATCTACAACCCCTCGGTCGAACTCCAAACTACAGTCTACCGACCGGGGTTCACAATTCACAGAACAATTATGAAAATACCAAAAATGCCCTTATGACATAAAAATACATTTAATAATTAGAAATTATGAAATTAACCCTAAAACACAGTAAAAACCGATAAAAACTCATTTTATTAGAAAAATCGTATATTATATATATAGTTAAAAATAATTTACGAAAAATAGTTTTAATTAGTTAAAAATACTAAATAATTTTTAGAAATAATTTTTATACCTTAAATAACTATTAAAACCAATTTAATTACATTTTTAGTCAGTTTAGGATAAAATTACCAAAATACCCATATATATATAAATATACTAAAATTACTCCAAAAATTCACCAAAAATAATATAATTACAAAAAATTAATTTTCTCAACATAATTCTCAATAATATAAATAAATATACCCAATTAACCAATTAATTTCAATTAAAAACACAATTAACCCTATTTTCTCAAAATTACATAAACTAATTAAATTCAAAATAAATACATAAGAATTCATAAAAATTCCAAATAAATTCCTATAATTCATTTTAACACCTATATTTATCATAAAACACAATTTCATAATTTAATTAATTAATTTTCGAAAATTAGAAAATAATAATAAAATATTCAAAAATACCCAAAAATCAAAATAATTCCCAAAAATTCTAAAAAAATTCAAAAATGTATATTAAGCTACTAGGATAAACATTTGTTAAGGGATTTTTCATGAATCAATCAGTTCAAAGTTCAAAAAAATCAAGAACCCTAAAATGGCCGAATTACCAAAATCGAAACCTAAGCAAATCAAAACCATTTTAAGTGAAACGAAGCTTGGAATCACACTCACCAGAGATCAAGGAGAAGAGAGAGACTGGTGGTGTCAAAAATGGTGGCCAGAAACGTTGTGATCAACGGTGAGAATGAATTCGGCTTCCCGAGCTTATTTCGGCCAAAACTCGGTGGAATAGGGTGCTGCTGTCGGCGGGGAAGGCTGGGGAAGGAGGTGGCACGCTGGGAGGCACACCGATGGTGAGGAAACAGGATGGAAGATGGTGGTTGGTGATTGGGCGTGCGTCGGTGAAGGAGAAGAAGAAGTTGGGGCAAAATGGTAATTTGGCTATAAATTTTGATTTTGACAATAATATGTACATATATATACTTTACACTATATATTAAAATAATATAAAATCACACACATTAAATATACACCACACACATATAATTTAATATTTTAAAATTTAATACACTTAAAAATAATTAAATAATATTAAAACTAATTAATAAATAATAAAATATTAGGGTAATTAATTAAACCCTAATTAAATAAATAAATACACATATATACGTTATTTAGTACTTCAAAAATATATATGAGTTCATGCAAGTCCAGAAATCTATTTAATATAATTAATAGTAAATTATTTACGAGAAAATTTCCCCAAAAATAATATTCTCGGGAAAATTTTACGTAAAGCACTTAAAATAATATACAATAATTAAAATAAGTTTTAAATACATATCAACTCGTAAAAATATCATAATTATTTATAAAATTATTAACACTGCATATCCCGATGCAGTATTAAAATATTTAAAAACACAGGATATTACAGTACATCCGGGTGTCACTAAGATGTACCACAGTATTAGAGACTTGTACTGGTGGGACGGACTAAAGAAAGATGTCGCTGATTATGTTACTAAGTGCTTAACATGTCAACAGGTGAAAGTTGAACATCATAAGCCTTTTGGGAAACTTCAACCTCTTCCTATTCCCAAGTGGAAGTGGGAAAGGATAACTATGGATTTTGTGGTTGGTTTACCACGTTCTAAGGATGGATACGATTCCATCTGGGTAATTGTAGACAGGTTGACTAAGTCTGCACATTTATTGCCTGTGAAACCCACCTATTTCGTAGCTAGTTTGGCAAAGTTGTATGTGAAGCATATTGTGTGCCTTCATGGAGTACCTGTGTCCAATGTGTCAGATAGAGGTTTAGTGTTTACCTCTCATTTTTGGCAGAAGTTGCAGGAAGTGATGGGCACTAGGTTGGACTTCAGCACTGATTTTCATCCTCAGACAGATGGTCAGTCTGAGAGGATAACCCAAACACTGGAAGATATGTTGAGGATGAGTGTTTTGGATTTGGGAGGTAGCTGGGATGATCATTTGCCACTCGTAGAGTTTGCATATAATAACAACTACCATAGCAGTATTAACATGGCACTGTATGAGGTGTTATATGGAAAGAAATGTAGATCCCTTCTAAGTTGGGATAAGATTGGTGAGAGAGCTTTGACTAGACCTGAGATGGTTTAGGATGCTGCAGAGAAAGTCACCGTGATCAAGCATAGATTAAAGATCGCAGTTAGCAGGCAGAAGAGCTATGTGGATCCTAGGCGCAGAGATATAGAATTTCAGGTTAGAGACTTTATTTTCCTGAAGGTGTCTCCGATGAAGGGTATTATGAGATTTGGTAAAAAGGGTAAGTTAGCATTGAGATATATAGGACCGTTCGAGATTCTGGAGAGAGTTGGCACTGTTGCATATCGGTTGGCTTTGCCTCTGAGTATGTCTCAAGTGCATCCGGTATTTCATATCTCGATGCTGAGGAAGTATGTCTCAGACCTTCACACGTGTTGCAGCCTGACAGCATGGAAGTGAATGAAGATCTATCATTTTTGGAAGAACTTGTGGTGATCATTGACTATCAAGTTCGACAGTTGCGTTCGAAACAGATTCCGATGGTCAAGGTTCTGTGGCGCAACAACAGAGTTGAGGAGCATACGTGGGAGACTGAAGCTGAGATGTGAGCTTCTTACCCGTATCTCTTCCCTTATTGATCTTGTAATTATTCTTTTCTGGAATTCGAGGATGAATTATTGTAAGGGGGGAAGACTGTAATATTTTGAGTTTTTAGATAATTTTAAACTGCATCGGGATATGCAGTGTTAATAATTTATATATATATATATATATATATATATATATATATATATATATATATATATATATATATATATTTGATTATTTAATTAGCTTGTTATTTATTAAAGTCATTTTTTAATTATTTTTAAGTCATTTACGTAAAATTTTCCTGAAAATTTTATTTTCGGAAAAATTAAGACGTAAATAATTAAATATTAATTATTTTAACCGGTTTAGTGAATTTGCATGAGTTCATGCATAATTTTAAAGTGTCAAATAAAACACATATACATACATGTGTTTAAGTTAAATTAGGGTTATTTAATTAAATTAAATTATAATATATAGTTTTAATATTAATTAATTAAATGTGTGTATATATGTATGTGTGTATATATATTATTATTAAAGTGTGTGGTGGATATTTATTGTGTGTATTAATTTTGTATATTAAAATAATATAAAGTAAGATATATATATATACATATATACATATAATATCATTATCAAAAATAAAGTTTAAGTTATTTATAGAATTGCCATTACCTTCTTCTTCCTCCTCCCGATCAATTTCTTCCCCATTTTCGACACTGATCATGTCGTTCCTTCATTGTTACTGTGCCCTCTGGTGTGTCACCTCCTTTGCCAGCCATTTCCGACGTCCAGAGCCTTCTTCTCCGTCGTGGTTTGGTCGAAATTTGAGAGAGAGGCCAAAATCGATCTTAGCTCCGATCGACATGATTCCGACCACCATTTCGAGTCCTACTAGTCTCTATCTCTTCCTTGAGCTCCGGTAAGTGCATTTCCAGGTTTTGTTTCACTTGAAATGGTCTAGATTTCCCTAGGTTTCGATTTTACAATTTCAGCCTACTAGGGTTTTTTTTTTATTTTGTTGAGCTTCAATTTGGTTTATTCATGCAAACTTCCTTCAAAAACATTAATCCTAGTAGTTTAATCTAGCTCTGTGAATTTTTTTTAGAATTTTCGGGAATTATTTTGATTTTTGTGAATTTTTTATTATTTTATTAATATTTTCTAATTTTCGAAAATTAATTAAATAAATTATGAAATTGTGTTTTATGGTGTTTTTAGGTGTTGAAATGTATTTTAGAAATTTATTTTTAATTTTTGTGATTTTTATATAATTATTTTGAATTTATTTAGTTTATGTAATTTTGGAAAAATTAGGTTAATTATGTGTTTTATTGAAATTAATTGGTTAATTGAGTAGAAATATTGATATTATTGAGTTATATGTTGAGAAATTTAATTTTGAGTGATTATATTATTTTTGGTGAATTTTTGATTAAATTTAGGGAATTTACGTAACTAAGGGTATTTTGGTAATTTGGCATTAAATTGGCTAAAAATATAATTAAATTGGTTTTAATGGTTATTTGAGGTATACAAATGATTTCTAAAAATTATTTAGTATTTTTAACTAATTAAAATTATTTTTCGTAAATTATTTTCAAATTATATAAAATATACTATTTTTCTAAATAAATGAATTTTTATTGATTTTGCTAGTCAGTTTTAGGGTTAATTATGTAATTTGGATTTATAAAATGTATTTTAGTTATTGAAGGGCATTTTTGGTATTTTCTGGAATTTTCATGTGTTTTATATTATTTCGTAAATTATGGACCTCGGTGGATGAATTGTAGTTTAGAGTCTGACCAAGGGATTGTGAACTGTGATTATTTTTGAAGTGTGTTTCTTTGCAGGACCGGCTCTACTCTTTTAGTAGAGAGATGTCTATTTTACAATGGAGGTTCTATCGGATTTTTAGTAGAATTCTCGTAAAACGTGATGTCCAATTGAATTTTTATTCTAATTCTATGTCTAAGATTCTAGATCGAGTCTTTGGAATTCCAATAGATTTATTCTAATGTCGTATTGTCATTTATTTGTTTAGTTGCGCCGAGACCAAAGCCTAGTGGAGCAGGCCCGTCAGACTTGTCTCGTGGAGCGCAATAAAAGTGAGTTGTTATTTTATATATACGTGTTCTAGGATGCATGTTTTTAGAAATATATGATTTATTTTAGTAAATTATGCATAAATGATTTAATTATTGCTTAGGTTTATTTTTAATATATGATTGGTATATTTTAAATTATATATGCATGTTTTATTATGTATTTATACTTAAAATGTTTTTAAGTATATTTATAGTTGATTTCTGGTTTATTTTGTAAATAAATTGAATTTATTTGACGTATATATATTGGAAATATACTTGGTTTACTTTTGGTATATTTCTAGTATATATATGGTTTATGTTGTTATTTATTTAATATATCATGCATCATGGATTTTATGAATGTATGTTTTATATATTAATGAAGGATATCAATAGAATGTGCTACCTAGTGGGCAACACTAAGACTGAGTACGTACCGGTACGTCGATAGCATTTAGGCTTTATTACTAACCTATTTGTGGATTATGATTGGATTGATTTATATGATGTGAGATGTGATTTGAGAGTGTGATTGCTGGAGCTTAGTTGACCAGTCAGACTGCTAGAGCTTAGTTGACCAAGTTTCTAGGGGCCAGTCTACTTGTCACGACCTAAAACAGGGGCCATGACTGTCACGACCCAAAACAGGGGCCATGACTGGCGCTAGGGAACGGGAATTCTTTCGAATCCGGAACCCGTAGCAAGCCTAAAAAATAAAATAAAGCATGCCATAATAACAATAAAAATATAATATGCAGCGGAAAATAAAAATCATAATATCATTATATTATCCATATCAACTGGATTTAAATAAAAATCTCATCCCATACATAAAATCTCTTTAATACAATCCAGTTTCAACATAATATATCTCTTTAAAATAAAGTACATAAAATCCCATACTTTAATTCACAACTACTGCAGTGTTTAGATAAAATAAATAAGACTCAAGTAGACAATTTACATAAAGAAGCCGGGGTGGAAGAAATCCGGCGTATCGACCTGCTACTGAGGTCTGAGGAAGTTGACTCTCTTGAAAAATAGTCAACGGAGGGGAGTCAGACCTCACTGAGTGAATTACTATAATATATATACATACACACTAAGTGATAATGCATACAGTCAACAGTATATATATAATATGTATATATACAGGCAAATTCATACAGATGCAGAAAAATCATTTTTATATATTTTACTGAAAAATCCCAGTTTATGAAGGATCACATAGAACCCTAGAATATCGCAACCTCAGAAAATAGTGTTAAACAACACTCTGGCCATACAGGCTCACTTATACCAAATATATCCACTTAATCCATATGGACAGTAGACTGGCCCCGAGACACTAAGTCAACCGAGCTCCAGCAGTCTGACTGCCAGTGTGATTGGCCCCGAGACACTTGGTCAACCGAGCTCCAGCAATCACACCCACAAACCACATCTCACATATCAATAATCATAATCAAATCAATATCCACAAATAGTTAGTAATATAGCCTAAATACTATAGGCGTACCGGTACGTACTCGGTCCTAGTGCTGCCCACTAGGTAGCACGTTCTATTGATATCCTTCATTCTTAAATATAAAACATTCATTCACAATAAATGATGCATGAATGTAAATGAAACAACAATATAAACCATATATATACCGAAAATATACCAAACATAAACCAGGTATATTTTGAGTATATATATGTCAAATAAATCCAATCAAATCATGAATTAAACTAAAAATATATTTAAAAACATTTTAAATATATTTTATTAACAAAACATGTATATAATTTATTATATACCAAAAATATATCAAAAATATACTTGAATATAAATCACATTATTTATGCATATTTAGTCAAAATAAAACATGCATTTTCTAAATCATGCATCCTAAGCATATATATATAATATAGTAACTCACCTAATGCGCTCCACGAGACAGGTCCGACGGGCCTGGTCCACTAGCCCTCGGTCTCGGTGCAACTAAACAAGAAATAAATAACCGATATCAGAGTAACCCTAATAGAAATCCTAGAATTCAATCTAGAGTATTTAACACAGAATCAAAAATTAGGGTTCGACTGGATATCACGTTTTACGAGAATTCTATCGAAAATCCGGCAGAACCTCCCCCGTAAAACGGACATCTCTCTACTCAAAAGAGTAGAGCCGACCCTGCAAAGAAACACACTTCGAAAAACGAGCTCAACACAATCAAAATCCCACGGTCGGACTCCAAACTACAGTCCACCGACCGGGGTCCACAAACACAGAATGATTCCAGATATAACAAAAATATCTTTAAATCACAGAAATACATTTTATAAATAAAAATTACATAATTGACCTTGAAACACTATAAAAACCGATTAAAACTCATTTTATTAGAAAAACCGTATATTATATATATAATTGAAAATAATTCCCGAAAAATAGTTTTAATTAGTTAAAAATACTAAATAATTTGTAGAAATCATTTTTATACCTTAAATAAATATTAAAACCAATTAAATTACATTTTTAGACAATTTAGGGTAAAATTACCAAAATACCCCTATATATATAAATATACTTAAATTACTTCAAAAATTCACCAAAAATCATACACTTATCCAAAATTAATTTTCTCAACATATTTATCAATAATATCAACATTTAAACTCAATTAACTAATTAAATTCAAATAAAAACACATTTAACCTAATTTTCCAAAATCACCTAAACTTCAATAATTAAAAATAAATACTTAGAAATTCATAAAAGTTCCAAATAAATTCCTATAATTCATTTCAACACCTAATTCAACCATAACTCCAATTTCATAATTTAAATAATTAATTTCCGAAAATTAGAAAATAATATTAAAATATTCAAAAATACCCAAAAATCCAAACAATCTCCAAAAATTCTACAAAAATTCACACATGAAGATTAAGCTACTAGGAACAACATTTGTGAAGGAATTTTTCATGAATCAATCAATTCGAAGCTCAAAAAAATCGAAAACCCTAATAGGCCGAAATTTACAAATTGAAACCTAAGCAATTCTAGACCATTTTAGCTCAAACCAAAGCTAGAATCACACTCACCGGAGCTCAAGGAGAAGAAAGAGACCGGCGGTGTCGAAAACGGTGGCCAGAATCGACGTGATCGACGGTGAGTTGATTTTCGGCTTCTCCGGCCAAAATCACTCTCCCGACGCCGGAAACGGCCTCCACAGGCGGCGAAACTGGTCGGGGAAGATGGTGGCACACCGGACGGCACACCCACGGTGAAGGAACGGCGTGACAGGCGCTCGGAACGGCGAGGAACGGTCGGAGAAGAAAGGAAGGAGTCGGGGGCAATATGGTAATTTTCCAATTCTTGTGTAATTTTGACAAATATATGTATATATATATATATTATACTATATATTAAAATAATATTAAATTACACACATCAAATATACACCACACATATAAAATATTAATATTTTAATAATTTTTACCAAATAATATTAATTAAATAACAATTAAACAAATAAATACTTAATAAAATACTAGGGAATAATAAACCCTAATTAAATAAATATACACACACAGGCTTTATTTAATAATTTATAAATATGTATGAGTTCATGCAAGTCCGTAAATACATCTAAAATAATTAATAATAAATTGTTTACGTGAAAATTTCCCCGAAAATGCAAGTCCCGGGAAAATTTTACGTAAAACACTGTAAATAATATACCGTAATTAAAATAGGTTTAAAATACATATCAACTCATAAAAATATCATAATATATATACAAATTATTGACACTGCATATCCCGGTACAGTGTAAAAATATTTTTTAAAAAAACACGGGATATTACAGTCTTCCCCCCTTACAGGAAGTCGTCCCCGAATTCTAAAAGATAAGATCAAGAAGGAAAGAGATACGGGTAAGAAGCTCGCATCTCAGCTTCAGTCTCCCACGTATGCTCTTCAACTCTGTCGCTACGCCACAAAACCTTGACCATCGGAATCTGCTTCGATCGCAACTGTCGAACTTGAAAATCAATGATCGCCACAGGTTCTTCCACAAAAGTCAAATTTTCACTCACTTCTACACTGTCGGGTTGCAACACGTGTGAAGGATCCGAGATATACTTCCTCAACATCGAGATATGAAATACTGGATGCACTTGTGACATACTCGGAGGCAAATCCAACCGATATGCAACAGTGCCAACTCTCTCCAGAATCTCAAACGATCCAATATATCTCGGTGCTAACTTACCCTTCCTGCCAAATCTCATCACACCCTTCATCGGAGATACTTTCAGAAAAATGAAATCTCCAACCTGAAACTCCATATCTCTGCGCCTAGGATCCGCATAACTCTTCTGTCTGCTAACTGCGGTCTCTAATCTACGCTTGATCACGGTGACTTTCTTTGCAGCATCCTGAACCATCTCTGGTCCAGTCAAAACTCTCTCACCGATCTCATCCCAACTCAACGGGGATCTACACTTCCTTCCATACAACGCCTCATATGGTGCCATACCAATACTGCTATGGTAGCTGTTATTATATGCAAACTCAACAAGTGACAAATGATCATCCCAGCTACCTCCCAAATCCAAGACACACAACATATCTTCCAGTGTCTGGATCGTCCTCTCAGACTGACCGTCTGTCTGAGGATGAAAAGCAGTACTGAAATCCAACCTAGTGCCCATCACTTCCTGCAACTTCTGCCAAAAACGAGAAGTAAACACCGAACCTCTATCTGACACAATGGACACAGGTACTCCATGAAGGCATACAATATGCTTCATGTACAACTTTGCCAATCTAGCAACTGAATA
The DNA here is from genome assembly GCA_947683625.1 of Mallotus nudiflorus. Taxonomy (NCBI): domain Eukaryota; kingdom Viridiplantae; phylum Streptophyta; class Magnoliopsida; order Malpighiales; family Euphorbiaceae; genus Mallotus; species Mallotus nudiflorus. The sequence goes on from CANTUR010000395.1 coordinate 38,628, forward strand.
TGTGGCTTTCACAGGCAAGAAATGTGCAGACTTCGTCAATCTGTCTACAATCACCCAGATGGAGTCGTATCCATCCTTCGAACGAGGTAAACCGACCACAAAATCCATAGCTATCCTTTCCCACTTCCACTCGGGAATAGGAAGAGGCTGAAGCTTCCCAGAAGGCTTCTGATGTTCGGCTTTCACTTGCTAACACGTCAAGCACTTAGCAACATAATCGGCAACATCCTTCTTCAATCCATCCCACCAGTATAGATCTCTGATACTGTGGTACATCTTAGTAACACCTGGATGAACGCTGTAGGCTGTAGAATGTGCTTCCTCTAAAATCTCCTCTCTCAAATCATCCACATCAGGAACACACAATCTACCACTGATCCATAACACACCATCATCATCGAGTGTGAAATCAGTGAACTTCCCTGCTCTGACATTCTCTGCAAGCTCTTCTAGAATAGGATCTCGGCTCTGAGCTGCTTTAATCCTATCCCTTAGTACAGATCGTACTTTAAACTGAGCTAACAGTCCACCTGATCTACTAATCTTCATCATCAGACCTTGATCCACCATCAAATGCAACTCCTGGATCAATGGTCTCCTCTCAACACCGATGTGAGCAAGACTACCTGAGGACTTCCTACTCAAGGCATCTGCTACCATATTAGCTTTACCCGGATGGTAAAGAATCTCGCAATCATAATCCTTCAACAATTCCAACCATCTCCTCTGCCTCAAATTCAAATCTCTCTGCTGGAAAATGTACTTAAGGCTCTTGTGATCAGTAAATATCTCACAAGTCACCCCGTACAGATAATGTCTCCAAATCTTCAGAGCAAAGATCACTGCAGCCATCTCCAGATCATGTGTAGGATAGTTCTGCTCATGCTTCTTCAACTTCCTCGAAGCATAGGCTATCACCCTTCCATTCTGCATCAACACACAACCAAGACCAATTCTAGAGGCATCACAGTAAACTGTGAACTTATCCACACTATTAGGCAAAGCTAATACTGGCGCTGTGGTCAACTTCTCCTTCAATAACTGAAAACTATTCTCACAGGCTTCTGACCACTCGAATCTAACATTCTTCTGAGTCAAGCGAGTCATAGGGGCTGCTATCCTGGAAAAATCCTGCACAAACCGCCTATAATACCCGGCTAAACCCAGAAAACTCCGAATCTCCATGACAGAAGTAGGTCTAGGCCACTCAGATACTGCCTCAACCTTCTGTGGATCAACCTGAATACCTTCTTTAGACATTACGTGTCCAAGAAAAGAAACACTCTCCATCCAGAAATCACACTTCGAGAATTTAGCATAAAGCTGATGATCTCTTAGTGTCTGTAGTACAATCCTCAAGTGATATACGTGCTCTTCCATACTCCTCGAATATACCAGTATATCATTAATGAAGACTACCACAAACTGATCCACATACGGTCTGAATACTCTGTTCATCAGGTCCATAAAAGCTGCTGGTGCATTAGTCAAACCAAAAGACATCACCAGAAACTCATAATGACCATATCGAGTACGGAATGCTGTCTTAGGAATATCGGATTCACTGATCCGCAGCTGATGATAACCTGACCTCAAGTCGACCTTAGAAAAGAACTGTGCACCTTATAACTGATCAAATAAATCATCTATCCTCGGGAGAGGATACTTGTTCTTCACTGTCACCTTATTCAGCTCTCTATAGTCAATGCACAGTCTCAGGGTACCATCCTTCTTCTTCACAAACAGGACTGGTGCACCCCAAGGGGAAACACTAGGTCTGATAAAACCTTTATCCAACAACTCTTGCAACTGCTCCTTTAACTCTCTCAACTCCGCAGGAGCCATACGATAGGGTGGCATAGATATAGGAGTAGTACCTGGAACCACATCTATACAGAACTCAATCTCTCTGTGAGGTGGTAAACCTGGCAACTCCTCGGGAAAAACATCAGGAAACTCACAAGCAACCGGAACATCTGTGAGTGACAACTTCTCCACTGACGTATCCCTGACCAATGCCAAAAACCCCTGACAACCTTTCCTCAACAACTTCCTAGCAGAAATAGCAGAAATAAGATTCTGAGGTGCTGAACTCCTATCACCAACAAACTTAAATTCTACTTCACCAGGAATTCTGAAAATCACCTCCTTATTCCTGCAATCAGCCACGGCAAAGTGCTGAGATAACCAATCCATTCCCAAAATAACATCGAACTCCATCACATCCAACAAAATCAAATCAGCGGTTAATTCTCTATCTCCCACGAGAACTGGACAACCAGAAAGAACAATATCGGTGTCCAAGGAATCGCTCAGAGGAGTGGCAACAGACAAGGGAAAAGCCATCCTCAAAGCTTGCCAACAAGATTTAGAAGCAAAAACAGGAGAAACAAACGAATGCGTGGCACCCGGATCAAACAAAACCAAAGCATCCAGGTAACAAATAGAAAGAATACCTGCCACGACTGCATTAGATGCCTGAGCATCCTGCTGAGTCAGATGGAAGACTCTGGCCTGACCTCGACCTCCCTGCTGACTGGTAGAAGCCTGGCCAACACCTCTGGCACCTCCTCTAGTACCTCTACCACGACTCTGCTGTGGAACAAACTGAGTAGAACTTTGATGCTGGGCTGGTGGTAACTGAAATGGCACGGGTGCTGCACTAGCAATCGACTGCTGTGGGAATCGCGGAATCTACTGCTGCTGATATCTGGAACAGGGACACGATCTGGCAAAATGTCCTGTCTGTCCGCATCTGAAACATGTCAGTGGTGTCAGATAACACGGTCCCTGATGGACTCTACCACAAGTCTGACAAACACTGGCCGCTGATCCAGAACTACGACCACTGCTGCTGCTCGAAGCACCTGACCCGAATCTGAACGATCTACGCTGACCTCCACGGCCATGTCTACTGCTCCGATGCACTCGCTGCTGCTGTCTCTGACTCTGCTGAGTCGAACCTCGCTGCTGACTACTCGAACCAACATGAAAACTCGAATATGGAGTAGCCTGCAATCCACTCGACTGAACTCCCAACTGGTAATAATCAGGCATCGCTCCCTACCTAACTAACCTCAGCTCGATCTCCTTAGCTAGCTCAATCACAGACTCCAGAGTAAGACCTGCTGTAGGCATACCAGCAAAAGTTGAACCCAAACCAGTAACATAGGTAGTAACAGCGAAATACTAATCTCGCATCAGATCCTCAGCATATCTACCCAGACGAAGAAACTCTCGGGTATACTCCTCTACAGATCGATCTCCACGAGAAATACTAGTCAATCGAAGATGATAGCTCAAACGAAGAGGCTCTGGACAAAATCTCCTCATGAATCGCTCTCGAAACTGAGCCCATGTCATCGTCATCATATAGGGCTGGATCATCTGAATGAACCAATCTAGAGCTGGTCCCTTAACAGACAACTCAACGATCATGATCCGTTGGTACTCGGTATGAGCAGTCAGAGTCCTAGTCTCAATCGCATGCAGAAAATCTAAAGGATCAGAAGTACCATCAAAAGCAATCCTGCCAACTCTAGCATAGAACAAAGCTGCCTCAGGGTCCGACATACCCTGCTGATAGGCAGGCTGAACAGGCTGAACAACTGGAGGAATAGGAACATCAAACTCAGGCTCTACAGGCTCCTCGTCCTGTAACTCTCTCTGCCTACGGCGACCTGCCACTCCTCGAGGTCTACCTCTGCCATGACCTCTACGTCTAACTGGCTGCTCAGGAGGTAAAACCTCATCCTGAAAAGACTTATCATCCTCGGCCTCAACGACCGGTGGAGCGACACGCGCTCGCCTCCTCATTCTGAAAAGACAAACGGAAAGATTCAAACAAAACAGACAACGGAGGAATAACGCTGAAAACTACAGCAAGGAATACTCATCAAGACATACTCGAACCTAATACACTGTAGTAGTCCAACAGAAAACACAACTTTAAAACTAGGGCCACAACTCACATAACTAAGCCTTGACACAGAACTCCACTCTGATACGAACTTCGCTCTGATACCAACTTTGTCACGACCCAAAACAGGGACCATGACCGGCGCTAGGGAACGAGAATTCTTTCGAATCCGGAACCCGTAGCAAGCCTAAAAAATAAAATAAAGCATGCCATAATAACAATAAAAATATAATATGCAGCGGAAAATAAAAATCATAATATCATTATATTATCCATATCAATTGGATTTAAATAAAAATCTCATCCCATACATAAAATCTCTTTAATACAATCCAGTTTCAACATAATATGTCTCTTTAAAATAAAGTACATAAAATCCCATACTTTAATTCACAACTACTGCAGTGTCTAGATAAAATAAATAAGACTCAAGTAGACAATTTACATAAAGAAGCCGGGGCGGAAGAAATCCGGCGTATCGACCTGCTACTGAGGTCTGAGGAAGTTGACTCTCTTGAAAAATAGTCAACGGAGGGGAGTCAGACCTCACTGAGTGAATTACTATAATATATATACATACACACTAAGTGATAATGCATACAATCAACAGTATATATATAATATGTATATATACAGGCAAATTCATACAGATGCAGAAAAATCATTTTTATATATTTTACTGAAAAATCCCAGTTTATGAAGGATCACATAGAACCCTAGAATATCGCAACCTCAGAAAATAGTGTTAAACAACACTCTGGCCATACAGGCTCACTTATACCAAATATATCCACTTAATCCATATGGACAGTAGACTGGCCCCGAGACACTAAGTCAACCGAGCTCCAGCAGTCTGACTGCCAGTGTGATTGGCCCCGAGACACTTGGTCAACCGAGCTCCAGCAATCACACCCACAAACCACATCTCACATATCAATAATCATAATCAAATCAATATCCACAAATAGTTAGTAATATAGCCTAAATACTATAGGCGTACCGGTACGTACTCGGTCCTAGTGCTGCCCACTAGGTAGCACGTTCTATTGATATCCTTCATTCTTAAATATAAAACATTCATTCACAATAAATGATGCATGAATGTAAATGAAACAACAATATAAACCATATATATACCGAAAATATACCAAACATAAACCAGGTATATTTTGAGTATATATATGTCAAATAAATCCAATCAAATCATGAATTAAACTAAAAATATATTTAAAAACATTTTAAATATATTTTATTAACAAAACATGTATATAATTTATTATATACCAAAAATATATCAAAAATATACTTGAATATAAATCACATTATTTATGCATATTTAGTCAAAATAAAACATGCATTTTCTAAATCATGCATCCTAAGCATATATATATAATATAGTAACTCACCTAATGCGCTCCACGAGACAGGTCCGACGGGCCTGGTCCACTAGCCCTCGGTCTCGGTGCAACTAAACAAGAAATAAATAACCGATATCAGAGTAACCCTAATAGAAATCCTAGAATTCAATCTAGAGTATTTAACACAGAATCAAAAATTAGGGTTCGACTGGATATCACGTTTTACGAGAATTCTATCGAAAATCCGGCAGAACCTCCCCCGTAAAACGGACATCTCTCTACTCAAAAGAGTAGAGCCGACCCTGCAAAGAAACACACTTCGAAAAATGAGCTCAACACAATCAAAATCCCACGGTCGGACTCCAAACTACAGTCCACCGACCGGGGTCCACAAACACAGAATGATTCCAGATATAACAAAAATATCTTTAAATCACAGAAATACATTTTATAAATAAAAATTACATAATTGACCTTGAAACACTATAAAAACCGATTAAAACTCATTTTATTAGAAAAACCGTATATTATATATATAATTGAAAATAATTCCCGAAAAATAGTTTTAATTAGTTAAAAATACTAAATAATTTGTAGAAATCATTTTTATACCTTAAATAAATATTAAAACCAATTAAATTACATTTTTAGACAATTTAGGGTAAAATTACCAAAATACCCCTATATATATAAATATACTTAAATTACTTCAAAAATTCACCAAAAATCATACACTTATCCAAAATTAATTTTCTCAACATATTTATCAATAATATCAACATTTAAACTCAATTAACTAATTAAATTCAAATAAAAACACATTTAACCTAATTTTCCAAAATCACCTAAACTTCAATAATTAAAAATAAATACTTAGAAATTCATAAAAATTCCAAATAAATTCCTATAATTCATTTCAACACCTAATTCAACCATAACTCCAATTTCATAATTTAAATAATTAATTTCCGAAAATTAGAAAATAATATTAAAATATTCAAAAATACCCAAAAATCCAAAAAATCTCCAAAAATTCTAAAAAAATTCACACATGAAGATTAAGCTATTAGGAACAACATTTTTGAAGGAATTTTTCATGAATCAATCAATTCGAAGCTCAAAAAAATCGAAAACCCTAATAGGCCGAAATTTACAAATTGAAACCTAAGCAATTCTAGACCATTTTAGCTCAAACCAAAGCTAGAATCACACTCACCGGAGCTCAAGGAGAAGAAAGAGACCGGTGGTGTCGAAAACGGTGGCCAGAATCGGCGTGATCGACGGTGAGTTGATTTTCGGCTTCTCCGGCCAAAATCACTCTCCCGACGCCGGAAACGGCCTCCACAGGCGGCTAAACTGGTCGAGGAAGATGGTGGCACACCGGACGGCACACCCATGGTGAAGGAACGGCGTGACAGGCGCTCAGAACGGCGAGGAACGGTCGGAGAAGAAAGGAAGGAGTCGAGGGCAATATGGTAATTTTCCAATTCTTGTGTAATTTTGACAAATATATGTATATATATATATATTATACTATATATTAAAATAATATTAAATTACACACATCAAATATACACCACACACATAAAATATTAATATTTTAATAATTTTTACCAAATAATATTAATTAAATAACAATTAAACAAATAAATACTTAATAAAATATTAGGGAATAATAAACCCTAATTAAATAAATATACACACACAGGCTTTATTTAATAATTTATAATTATGTATGAGTTCATGCAAGTCCGTAAATACATCTAAAATAATTAATAATAAATTGTTTACGTGAAAATTTCCCCGAAAATGCAAGTCCCGGGAAAATTTTACGTAAAACACTGTAAATAATATACCGTAATTAAAATAGGTTTAAAATACATATCAACTCATAAAAATATCATAATATATATACAAATTATTGACACTGCATATCCCGGTACAGTGTACAAATATTTTTTAAAAAAACACGGGATATTACAATGACCGGCGCTAGGGAACGAGAATTCTTTCGAATCTGGAACCCATAGCAAGCCTAAAATAAAATAAAACATGCAATAATAATAATAACATAATTAAATGTAATATCCCGTGTTTTTAAATATTTTAATACTGTATCGGGATATGCAGTGTTGATAATTTTTGTATATATATTATGATATTTTTACGAGTTGATGTGTATTTAAAACCTATTTTAATTATTGTGTATTATTTAAAGTCCTTTATGTAAAATTTTCTCGGGACTTACATTTTCGGGGAAATTTTCACGTAAATAATTTACTATTAATTATTTTAAATAGATTTACGAACTTGCATGAACTCATACGTATTTTTAAATTACTAAATAAAGCCTATATGTGTATATATTTATTTAATTAGGGTTTAATTTATTACCCTAATATTTTATTATTTATTTGTTAGTTTTATTGTTATTTAATTATTTTTATTTATTATTAAATTTTAAAATATTAAATTATATGTGTCTGGTGTATATTTAATGTGTGTAATTTAATATTATTTTATTATATAGTGTAAAGTATATATATATACATATAATATGTCAAAAAACAAAACTTTTGGAAAATTACAAAATTGCCCCTGAGTGAACTCCTTCTTCCCCGATCGTTCCCCCTCACCGTCCGACCACTTTCATGCTGATTTATTGCCGTTGGTGTCCCATCCGGCGCACCACCACCTTCCTCAGCCTTCCTTGCCGCCTGTTGCAGCAGTTTCCGACGTTTGGAGGTAGATTTTGGCTGGAGAAGCCGAATTCTTCTTCACAGTCGATCACAACGTTTCCGACCACCATTTTCGACACCGCTAGTCTCTTTCTTCTCCTTGAGCTTCGGTGAGTGTGATTCCAAGCTTTTTTTCACTTAAATTGGTCTTGATTTGCTTAGGTTTTGAATTTTCGATTTCGACCATATTAGGGTTCTTGAATTTTTTGGACTTCAATTTGATTGATTCATGAAAAATGCCTTCACAAATGTTGTTCCCCTTATCTTAATATTCATGTGTGAATTTTTGTAGAATTTTTAGGAATTATTTTGATTTTTGGGTATTTTTGAATATTTTAATATTATTTTCTAATTTTCGGAAATTAATTAATTAAATTATGAAATTGTGTTTTATGATAAATATAGGTGTTTAATGAATTATGGGAATTTATTTGGAATTTTTATGAATTTCTATGTATTTATTTTGAATTTAATTAGTTTATGTAACTTTTGAAAAATAGGGTTAATTGTGTTTTTAATTGAAATTAATTGGTTAATTGAGTTTAATTATTGATATTATTGATAAATATATTGAGAAAATTAATTTTGGATAATCATACTATTTTTGGTGAATTTTTGAAGTAATTATAGTATATTTATATATATAGGGGTATTTTGGTGATTTTACATAAAATTGGCTAAAAATGTATTTTAATTGGTTTTAATAATTATTTAAGGTATAAAAATGATTTCTAAAAATTATTTAGTATTTTTAATTAATTAAAACTATTTTTCGTGAATTATTTTCAATTATATATATAATATACGTTTTTCTAAATAAAATGCATTTTATCGGTTTTTACCGTGTTTTAAGGTTAATTATGTAATTTCTATTTATAAAATGAATTTCTATGTTATAAGGGTATTTTTGGTATTTCTGTAATTGTTCTGTGATTGTGGACCCCGATCGGTAGACTATAGTTTGGAGTCCGACCGAGTGGTTATGGATGGATTGTGGTACCTGTTCTTCGAAGTGTGTTTCTTTGCAGGGTCGGCTCTACTCTTTGAGTAGAGAAATGTCTGTTTTACAGGGGAGGTTCTGCCAAATTTTCTGTAGAATTCTCGTAAAACGTGATGTCCGGTCGATCCCTAATCCTGTTTCTGTGTTTAATTTTTTAGATCGAGTTCTAGGATTTTCTATTAGGTTTATTCTGATTTTTGTCGTTATTATTTGTTTAGTTGCGTCGAGACCGAGGCCTAGTGGACCAGGCCCGTCGGACCCATCTCGTGGAGCGCACTAAGTGTGAGTTACTATTTTATATATATGTGTTTAGGATGCATGATTTTAGAAATATATGTTTTATTTTGATAAGATATGCATTAATGGTTTAATAATTATTTAGGTTTATTTTGGTATATTTTAAACTATATGCATGTTTAATTAATAAATTATTCTTAAAATGTTTTTAGGTATATTCATAGTTTATTTTTAGTTTATTTTGCATATATATTGGATTTATTTGACGTATATATACTCGAAATATACCTGGTTTACTTTTGGTATATTTCCAGTATATATATGGTTTATATTGTTATTTTATTTAAATTCATGCATCATTGATTTGTGAATGAATGTTTTATATTTATTAATGAAGGATAGCAATAGAACGTGCTACCTAGTGGGCAGCACTAGGACCGAGTACGTACCAGTACGGTTGTAGCATTTAGGCTATACTACTAACCATTTGTGGATATTGATTGTATATGATTATTTGATGTGTGAGATATGGTTTGGAGGTGTGATTGCTGGAGCTCGGTTGACCAAGTGTCTCGGGGCCAATCACACTGATAGTCAGACTGCTGGAGCTCGATTGACTTAGTGTCTCGGGGCCAGTCTACTGTCCAAATGGATTAATTGAATATATTTTGGAATAAGTGAGCCTGTATGGCTAGAGTGTTGTCTAACACTGTTTTGAGGTTGCGATATTATAGGGTTCTATTTGATCCTTCATAAACGATGATTTTCAGTAAAATATATAAAAATGATTTTACAGCATCTGTGTGTATTTGTCTGTATATATACATATTAGATATATACTGTTGATTGTATGCATTATCATTTAGTGTGCATGTATATATATTATAGTAATTCACTCAGTGAGGTCTGACTTCCCTCCGTTGACTATTTTTCAGGAGAGTCATCATCTTCAGACCTCAATAGCAGGCCTGTACGCCGGATTTCTTCCGCCCCGGCTTCTTTATGTAAACTACTTCTCTGAGTCTTGAGTTTTATTTTATCTAGACACTGCAGTAGTTATTAAATTATTAAAGAGATGTTGTATTATATTTGAACTGGATTTGTATCAAAAGAGTTTATATATATATGAGATGCGTATTTAATTTAAATTCAGTTGGTGGAAATGTTATTGTGATATTTATGATTTTTATTTCCGCCGCATTATATATTGTTATTATTACTATTGCATGTTTTATTTTATTTTTTTAGGCTTGCTACGAGTTCCGGATTCGAAAGAATTCTCGTTCCCTAGCGCCGGTCATGGCCCCTGTTTTGGGTCGTGACATTAAAATAATCTACTGTGAAAACAGATCATAAGTAATTAAATAATAATTCACCACGGGATTTAAATCAACGACTCATCTCGTATATATATAAATAAACTTTTAATACAAATCCAGTTCAAATATTTAAAGTACATAACTTATACCAATATAATACAATATCTTTTTTTTTTCAATTTTTACAACTACTGCAGTGTCTAGATTAATAATAATAAAACTCAGGTGAGCAGTTTACATAATAAAGCCGGGGCGGAAGAAATCCGACGTACGGGTCTGCTACTAAGGTTTGATGATGATGACTCTCCTGAAAAATAGTCAACGGAGGGGAGTCATACCTCACTAAGTGAATTACTATAATATATATACATGCATACTAAATGACAATGCACACAGTCAAAAGTATATATAATATGTATGTATACAAGCAAATACACACAGATACAATAAAATCATTTTATATATTTTTATTGAAAATCACTGTTTATGAAGGATCAAATAGAACCCTAGAAAATCGCAATCTCAAAACAGTGTTAAACAACACTCTAGCCATACAGGCTCACTTATTCCAATATATTCACTTGTTCCATTTGGACAGTAGACTGGCCCCGAGACACTTGCTCAACCGAGCTCCAGCAATCACACTCCCAAATCATATCTCACACATCAAATAATCAAATCCAATAAATATCCACAAACAGGTTAGTGATATAGCCTAAATGCTATAAGTGTACTAGTACGTACTCGGTCCTAGTGCTGCCCACTAGGTAGCACGTTCTATTGATATCCTTCATTTTAATATAAAATATACATTCATAAAATAATGATGCATGAATTTAAATAAAATAGCAACATAAACCATATATATACTAGAAATATACCAAAAGTAAACCAGGTATATTTCGAGTATATATATACGTCAAATAAATCCAATTAAATTACAAAATAAATTAGAAATATATTCAAAAATATTTTAAACATAATTCATTAATAAAACATGCATATAGTTTAAAATATATCAAAAATAAACCAAAAGTAAACTAAAAATAAACTTAAGTACTAATTAAACTATTATGCATATTTAATCAAAATAAAACATATATTTCTAAAATCATGCACCATAGAGCATATATATATAAAATAGCAACTCATTATTTATTGCGCTCCTCGAGATGGGTCCGATGGGTCTAGTCTACTAGGCCTCGGTCTCAGCGCAATTAAACAAAAAATAATGACAGGACTCAGAATAAATCTAACAAAAGTTCTAAAGACTTGATCTAGAATGCTAGACATACAATTAAATCAGAATTCGACCGGACATCATGTTTTATGAGAATTCTATCGAAAATCTGGCAGAACCTCCCATGTAAAACGGACATCTCTCTACTCAAAGAGTAGAGCCGGCCCTGCAAAGAAATACACTTCAAGAATAGACACAGAATTCACAATCATAATCCCTCGGTCGAACTCCAAACTACAAATCATCGACCGAGGTTCATAATTCACGGAATATTTACAAAAATACCGAGAATACCCTTATATAATAAAAATACATTTTATAAGTAAAAATTACGTAATTAACCCTAAAACACAGTAAAAATCGATAAAAACTCATTTTATTAGAAAAATCGTATATTATATATAATTTGAAAATAATTTACGAAAAATAGTTTAATTAGTTAAAAATACTAAATAATTTGTGGAAATCATTTTTATACCCTAAATAACTATTAAAACCAATTTAATTACATTTTTAGCCAATTTAGTGTAAAATTACCAAAATACCCCTATATATATAAATTTACTAAAATAAATCAAAAAATTCACCAAAAATAATATAATTACACAAAATTAATTTTTTCAACATATATCTCAATAATATCAATAAATATACTTAATTAACCAATTTATTTCAATTAAACATATAATTAACCCTATTTTTCAAAATTACATAAACTAAATGAATTCAAAATAAATACATAAAAATTCACAAAAATTACAAATAAATTTATATAATTCATTTCAACACCTATAATTACCATAAAATAAAATTTCATAATTTAATTAATTAATTTTCAAAAATTAGAAAATATTAATAAAATAATAAAAAATACCCAAAAATTAAAATAAATTCCAAAAATTCTAAAAAAATTACAAAGTATATTGAGCTACAAGGATCAAATTTTTTGAAGGAAGTTTTCATGAATCAATCAAATTGAAGCTCAAAAAAACCAAGAACCTTAATAAGTCAAAATTGAAAAATCGAAACCTAGGGAAATCTAGACCATTTTAAGTGAAACAAAGCTTGGAATCACACTCACTGGAGCTCAAGGAGAAGATAGAGACCAGCGGTGTCGAAAACGGTGGCCGGAATCACTGTGATCGATGGTGAGAAGGAGTTTCGGGTTTTCGGCCAAATCGAGCTTCAAACGACGCTGGAGAAGGAAGAGAAGGCGGCGGAGCTAGCTGAGGACGAAGGTGGCACGTTGGGAGGCACACCGACAGTGAAGAAATGGCGTGACAGTGACCAGAGGAGGAAGGGAACGATCGGGAAGAAGGGAGATGAAGTTGATGGTAAACTTGTAAATATTGCTAAGTTCTAATTTTTGTTAAATAATTAGGTATATATGTATATATATATATACTCACACTATATATTATAATAATATAAACTCTCACACACACATTAAATATACACCACACACATATTTTAATATATTCAATAATTTATACACTTAAAAATAATTAATTAATATTAAAACTAAATAATAAAAATTAGGGTAATTAATTAAACCCTAGTTTAATTTAAATAAATACACATATATACACTTTATTTTAGCACTTTAAAAATTATATATGAGTTCATGCAAATTCATAAAACTAGTCAAAATAATTAGTATTAAATTATTTACATGTCAATTTCCCCGAAAATAGTATTCCTGAGAAAATTTTACGTAAATATCTTAAAATAATATAAAATAATTAAAATTAGTTTTTAATTAAATAACAAACTCAAAAAAATATCATAATTATATATAAAATTATTAACACTGCATATCCCGATGCAGTATAAAAATATTTAAAAACTCGGGATATTACACTACTGTCCAAATGGAACAAGTGAATTTATTTGGAATAAGTAAGCCTGTATGGCTAAAGTGTTGTCTAACACTGTTTGAGGTTGCGATTTTCTAGGGTTCTATTTGATCCTTCATCTTCAACTATCCAAATGGTGGTCGGAATGGTTGTGATCGGCGATGACTTCAAGTTTCGGCTTCTTTGAGGAAAATCGGCCAAAACTCGCTGGAAATGGAAGCTAAGGGCGGCGGGATGGGCTGGAGGTGGAGGAGGAAGGCTGAGAGGCACACCGATGGTGAGAAAATGGTGTGACAGTGGCCGGAACGTGGAAGGAACGATCAGGAAAGAAGGAGATGTTATCGATGGCACAATCGTAAATATGGCTAACTTTAGGTTTAGGTATATATATATATATATAGTTTATATTATTTTAATATATAATATTATATGCACAACAAATATTCACCACACACATATTTAATAATATATATATACATATACATATATATATACACATTTAGTTATTATTAAAACTATATAATATAATACAATTTAATTAAAATAAACCCTAATTTAAATTTAAATGTGCATATATGCATGCATATGTATATATTTTTATTTGACACTTAAAAATCATGCATGAACTCACGCAAATTCACAAAACCAACTAAAATAATTAGTATTTATTTATTTACATTTTAATTTCTCCGAAAATAGAAATCTAGGAAAAATTTTACATAAAAGACTTAAAATAATTAAAAATAACTTTAATAAATAACAAATCAATTAATTAATTATAAATATATATTAAAATTATTAATACTGTATATATCTCGATACAGTTTAAAATTATTTAAAAATTTAAAATATTACATCATATGCCACTTTGCCCTCCACTGCCATGTTACTATAAATGATTTCTAATCCAACAATTCTAAAGTTAAAATTTATAAAGATCACAACACGTTAAAAAAGAAAAAAGTTGGACTGAAGAGGTCCCCCTAAGAAAAAAATTGCTTTTGGTTAAACAACGGCTACAATAATGGTGGCAGTGGCGATACTATTTACCTATGTAGCATGAACACTTATGTGTATAGTGTTGAAATATGTGTCTCGTATTTAACATGTTTTCAACACCGATATATCTTGAAAACTTATATGACATGTTTTAAAAATATTTCTGAAAAGTTTTAAAAAAAATGCTAAGATCATTTTAAAAAAAAAAAAAGATACACATATTCTTTTTAAATATATATATATTTTATCTTATTCCTTAACATTTTTCAATTCCTTAAATTGTTAATATAAAATTAATTTTAGTTGACACAACTCATAAAATTTAATGACTGGATTGATATCACTTACAACTAGAATATAGTTAAAAATCTAAACAAAATATATGATATAGTGTATCAAATGAATTTTTTTATCTATCAATAACAGTTCAAATCAATTAAAATGGGTTATTTTTATTTAAGTGAAGTCTCAGGTTCAAATCTTATTATATACAACAGTGTTTAATTAGTTATTAAAAAATTTTTGACGCTCTTGTAATCCTATTCAGATTAAATTGAATTAATCAAAATTCAATAAACTATGAATATCTACGGTTAAGATTAAAAAAATGGAGTTTTCTATCCCGCCCTAACACTAGCTTACTGAGATTTTTTTTTGGTCAAATAGCTTCGTTAATTAGGATTTGGAGGCACCAGATTTTTTTTTTTTAACCACGTGATTTCAGTAAAAGCCAAGAGGATAGGGAAAATGACCAATGTCCAAGCTAAGGACAATCACATGAATTACTCCTATTACACATATCTAATTATGTAAGAGTAATATTGACAAATCCAAATACACCATAACTAAAAAGAGTTAGTATGGGAAAATAAAAAAGATAAAAACTAATACTTGAATCAGTATTAAGGCATTGCTGCCTCATGATATCTGCTAGGGCCTAGCTATCATTAGAGGGGGAACTTCCTTACTAGCTTGGGGAGTGATCATAGTCTTGGTGGTTTGCGTAGCCAAGTCTTTCATTTTAAACTTGCGAAATTTTTTCTTCTCGTTTCCAGCTTCGTCTTTGTAATATCTCGTGTTTTTAAAATATTTTTACATTGTATCAGGATATACAGTATTAATAATTTTTGTGTATATATTACGACATTTTCATGAGTTGATATGTATTTAAAACCTATTTTAAATACTGTGTATTATTTACAGTGTTTTACGTAAAATTTTCCCGGGACTTGCATTTTCGGGGAAATTTTCACGTAAACAATGTATTATTAATTATTTTAAATGTATTTTCGGACTTTCATAAACTCATACGTATTTTTAAAATACAAAATAAAGCCTATGTGTGTGTATATTTATTTAATTAGGGTTTAATATATATTACCCTAATATTTTATTATTTGTTTATTTAATTATTTTTATTTAACTATTTTATGAATTATTAAATTATTAAAATTATTTTATTATTATTTTACTATTTTATTATTTTCTTTTTTCTTTTTCTTTTTTTTTTCTTTTTTTCCTTTTTTTTTCTTTTCTTTTTCTTTTCTTTTTCTTTTCTTTTTCTTTCCTTTCTTTTTTCTTTTTCCTTCTTCTTTTTCTTCTTCTTCTTCTTCTCCCGTGCGCCCGACCACCACCCCTCACCGTCTGCAATTCTGGTCACCTACCGTCGGTGTGCCTCCCGGCTTGCCACCGCCGTTCCCAGCCGTCCCCTGCCGCCAGTAGCTCCCTTCCCCGGCGCCGGCAGCCCTTGTTTTCCATTTTTCGTCGAAATCTTCCCTTTGCCGTTTCTCCCAATTCCGGCCACCGTTTTCGACACCGCCAGTCTCTTTCTTCTCCTTGAGCTCCGGTGAGTGTGATTCTAGCTTTGGTTTGAGCTAAAATGGTTTAGATTTGTTTAGGTTTCGATTTTTCCAATTCGGTCACATTAGGGTTTTTGATTTTTTTGAACTTCGAATTGATTGATTCATGAAAACTCCCTTCACAAATGTTGATCCTAGTAGCTTAATCTACATGTATGAATTTTTGTGGAATTTTTGGAGATTTTTTGGATTTTTGGGTATTTTTGAATATTTTAATATTATTTTCTAATTTTCGGAAATTAATTATTTAAATTACGAAATTGGATTTATGGTTAAATTAAGTGTTGAAATGAATTATAGGAATTTATTTGGAATTTTTATGAATTTCTAAGTATTTATTTTGAATTATTGAAGTTTATGTAATTTTGGGAAAATTAGGTTAAATGTGTTTTTATTTGAAATTAATTGGTTAATTGAGTTTAATTATTAATATTATTGATAAATATGTTGAGAAAATTAATTTTGGATAATTGTATAATTTTTGGTGAATTTTTGAAGTAATTTTAGTATATTTATATATATAGGGGTATTTTGGTAATTTTACCCTAAATTGGCTAAAAACGTAATTTAATTGATTTTAATAGTTATTTAAGGTATAAAAATGATTTCTACAAATTATTTAGTATTTTTAACTAATTAAAACTATTTTTCGGGAATTATTTTCAATTATATATATAATATACGATTTTACTAATAAAATGAGTTTTATTCGGTTTTTACAGTGTTTTAAGGCTAATTATGTAATTTCTACCTATAAAATGTATTTTTAGGTTTTAAGGATATTTTGGTATTTTCTGAATTGTTCTGTGTTTGTGGACCCCGATCGATAAATTATAGTCTGGAGTCCGACCGAGGGGTTATGGATTGGTGTTGAGCTTGTATTTCGAAGTGTATTTCTTTGCAGGGTCGGCTCTACTCTTTTGAGTAGAGAGATGTCCGTTTTACAGGGGAGGTTCTATCGGATTTTCGATAGAATTCTCGTAAAACGTGACATCCGGTCGAACCCTAATTTCTAATTCTATGTTTAACACTCTAGATCGAATTCTAGGATTTCTATTAGGTTTATTCTGATGTCGATTATTTATTGCTTGTTTAGTTGCACCGAGACCGAGGGCTAGTGGACCAGGCCCGTCGGACCCATCTCGTGGAGCGCACTAGGTGAGTTACTATACTATATATATATGCTTAGGATGCATGATTTAGAAATATATATTCTATTTCGATTAAAATGCATAAATAATATGTTTGGTTTATTTTTGGTATATATTAAATTATATGCATGTTTTGTAAGTAAAATATGTTTAAAATGTTTTTAAATATATTTCCAACTTAATTTATAATTTGATTGAACTCATTTGACATATATATACTCGAAATATATCTGGTTTACTTTTGGTATATTTCTAGTATATATATGGTTTATGTTGTTATTTTATTGAACTTCATGCATCATTTATTTTTTTATGAATGAATGTTTTATATTATTCATTAATGAAGGATATTAATAGAACGTGCTACCTAGTGGGCAGCACTAGGACCGAGTACGTACCGGTACGCCTATAGTATTTAGGCTACATTACTAACTTATTTGTGGATACTGATTGAATGTGATTATTGATATGTGTGAGATATGGTTTGGAGGTGTGATTGCTGGAGCTCGGTTAACCAAGTGTCTCGGGGCCAATCACACTGGCAGTCAGACTGCTGGAGCTCGGTTGACTTAGTGTCTCGAGGCCAGTCTACTGTCTAAATGGATTAAGTGGATATATTTGGATTAAGTGAGCCTGTATGGCTAGAGTGTTATTTAACACTATTTTCTGAGGTTGCAATATTTTAGGGTTCTATGTGATCCTTCATAAATGATGATTTTCAATAAAACATATAAAAATGATTTTTCTGCATCTGTGTGAATTTGCCTGTATATATATCAGATATATATATACTGTTGACTGTATGCATTATCATTTAGTGTGTATGTATATATATTAT
This sequence comes from Mallotus nudiflorus, assembly GCA_947683625.1. Lineage (NCBI taxonomy): Eukaryota > Viridiplantae > Streptophyta > Magnoliopsida > Malpighiales > Euphorbiaceae > Mallotus > Mallotus nudiflorus. The sequence goes on from CANTUR010000395.1 coordinate 57,142, forward strand.
AGTAATTCACTCAGTGAGGTCTGACTCCCCTCCGTTGACTATTTTTCAGGAGAGTCAACTTCTTCAGACCTCAGTAGCAGGTCGATACGCCAGATTTCCTCCGCCTCGGCTTCTTTGTGTAAATTATCTACTTGAGTCTTATTTTTATAATCTAGATACTGTAGTAGTTGTGAATTAAAGTATTGGGTTTCATGTATTTTATTTAAAGAGATGTATTATATTGAAACTGGATTTGTACTGAAAGATTATATATATATATGTGATGAGATTTAATTTAAATCCAGTGATGAAAATGATATTGTGATATTTAAGATTTTTATTTTCCGCTGCATATATACATTATGGTTATTGTTATTATTGTATGATTTATTTTATTTTTAGGCTTGCTACGGGTTCCGGATTCGAAAGAATTCCCGTTCCCTAGCGCCGGTCATGGCCCCTGTTTTGGGTCGTGACAAAGTTGGTATCAGAGCGGAGTTCTGTGTCAGGGCTTAGTTGTGTGAGTTGTGGCCCTAGTTTTTAAAGTTGTGTTTTTTGTTGGACTACTGCAGTGTATTAGGTTCGAGTATGTCTTGATAAGTATTCCTTACTGTAGTTTTCAGCGTTATTCCTCCATTGTCTGAATCTTTCCGTTTGTCTTTTCAGTATGAGGAGGCGAGCGCGTGTCGCTCCACCGGTCGTTGAGGCCGAGGATGATGAGTCTTTTCAGGATGAGGTTTTACCTCCTGAGCAGCCAGTTAGACGTAGAGGTCGTGGCAGAGGTAGACCTCGAGGAGCGGCAGGTCGCCGTAGGTAGAGAGAGTTACAGGACGAGGAGCCTGTAGAGCCTGAATTTGATATTCCTATTCCTCCAGTTGTTCAGCCTGTTCAGCCTGCCTATCAGCAGATTATGTCTGACCCTGAGGCAGCTTTGTTCTATTCCTGAGTTGGCAGGATTGCATTTGATGGTACTTCCGATCCATTAGATTTTCTGCATGCGATTGAGACTAGGACTCGGACTGCTCATACCGAGTACCAGCAGATTATGATTGTAGAGTTATCTGTCGAGGGACCAGCTTTAGATTGATTCATTCAGATGATCCAGCCTTATATGATGACGATGACATGGGCTCAGTTTCGAGAGCGATTTATGAGGAGATTTTGTCCAGAGCCTCTTCGTTTGAGTTATCATCTTCGTTTGACCAGTATTTCTCATGGAGATCGATCTGTAGAGGAGTATACCCGAGAGTTTCTTCGTTTGGGTAGATATGCTGAGGATCTAATGCGAGATCAGTATTTCGCTGTCACTACGTATGTCATTGGTTTGGGTTCAGCTTTTGCTGGTATACCTACAGCAGGTCTTACTCTCAAGTCTGTGATTGAGCTAGCTAAGGAGATTGAGTTGAGGCTAGTTAGGCAGGGAGCGATGCCTGATTATTACTAGCTAGGAGTTCAGTCAAGTGGATTGCAGGCTACTCCATATTCTAGTTTTCATGTTGGATCGAGTAGTCAGCAGAGAGGTCCGACTCAGCAGAGTTAGAGACAGCAGCAGCGAGTGCATCGGAGTAGTAGACATGGCCGTGGAGGTCAGCATAGATCATTCAGATTCGGGTCAGGTGCTTCGAGCAGCAGCAGTGGTCGTAGTTCTGGATCAGCGACTAGTGTTTGTCAGAGTTATGGTAGAGTCCATCAGGGACTGTGTTATCTGACACCACTGACATGCTTCAGATGCAGGCAGACAGGACATTTTGCCAGATCGTGTCCTTATTCTGGGTATCAGCAGCAGTAGATTCCACGATTCCCACAGCAGTCGATTGCTAGTGTTGCACCCGTGCCATTTCAGTTACCACCAGCCCAGCATCAGAGTTCCACTCAGTTTGTTCCACAGCAGAGTCGTGGTAGAGGTACTAGAGGAGATGCCAGAGGTGTTGGCCAGGCTTCTACCAATCAGCAGGGAGGTCGAGGTCAGGCCAGAGTTTTTCATCTTACTCAGTAGGATGCTCAGGCATCTAATGCAGTCGTGGCAGGTATTGTTTCTGTTTGTTACCTGGATGCATGGGTTTTGTTTGATCCGGGTGCCACGCATTCGTTTGTTTCTCCTATTTTTACTTCTAAATCTTGTTGGCAAGCTTCGAGGATGGCTTTTCCTTTGTCTGTTGCCACTCCTCTGAGCGATTCTTTGGACGTCGATATTGTTCTTTCTGGTTGTCCAGTTCTCGTGGGAGATAGAGAATTACCCGTTGATTTGATTTTGTTGGATGTGATGGAGTTTGATGCTATTTTGGGAATGGATTGGTTATCTCAGCACTATGCCGTGGTAGATTGCAGGAATAAAGAGCTGACTTTCAGAATTCCTGGTGAAGTAGAGTTTAAGTTTGTGGGTGATAGGAGTTCAGCACCTCAGAATCTTATTTCTGCTATTACAGCTAGGAAGTTATTGAGGAAAGGTTGTCAGGGATATTTGACATTGGTCAGGGATATGTCAGTGGAGAAGTTATCACTCACAGATGTTCCTATTGCTTGTGAGTTTCCTGATGTTTTTCCCGAGGAGTTGCCAGGTTTACCACCTCACAGAGAGATTGAATTCTGTATAGATGTGGTACCAGGTACTACTCCTATATCTATGCCACCCTATCGTATGGCTCCTGCAGAGTTGAAAGAGTTGAAGGAGCAGTTGCAAGAGTTATTGGATAAAGGTTTCATTAGGCCTAGTGTTTCTCCTTGGGGTGCACCGGTCTTGTTTGTGAAGAAGAAGGATGGTACCCTGAGACTGTGCATTAACTACAGAGAGCTGAATAAGGTGACAATGAAGAACAAGTATCCTCTCCCGAGGATAGATGACTTGTTTGACCAGCTACAGGGTGCACAATTCTTTTCTAAGGTTGACTTGAGGTCGGGTTATCATCAGCTGCGGATTAGTGAAGCTGATATTCCTAAGACGGCGTTCCGCACTCGATATGGTCATTATGAGTTTCTGGTGATGTCTTTTGGTTTGACTAATGCACCAGCAGCTTTTATGGACCTGATGAATAGAGTATTCAGACTATATGTGGATCAGTTTGTGGTAGTCTTCATTGATGATATACTGGTTTATTCAAAGAGTATGGAAGAGCTTGCAGAGAATGTTCGAGCAGGGAAGTTCACTGATTTCACACTCGATGATGATGGTGTGTTGTGGATCAGTGGTAGATTGTGTGTTCCTGATGTGGATGACTTGAGAGAGGAGATTTTAGAGGAAGCACATTCTACAGCCTACAACGTTCATCCAGGTGTTACTAAGATGTACCACAGTATCAGAGATCTATACTGGTGGGATGGATTGAAGAAGGATGTCGCTGATTATGTTGCGAAGTGCTTGACGTGTCAGCAAGTGAAAGCCGAACATCAGAAGCCTTCTGGGAAACTTCAGCCTCTTCCTATTCCCGAGTGGAAGTGGGAAAGGATAGCTATGGATTTTATGGTAGGTTTACCTCGTTCGAAGGATGGATATGACTCCATCTGGGTGATTGTAGACAGGTTGACGAAGTCTGCACATTTCTTGCCTGTGAAAGCCACATATTCAGTTACCAGATTGACGAAGTTGTATATGAAGCATATTGTGTGCCTTCATGGAGTACCTGTGTCCATTGTGTCAGATAGAGGTTCGGTGTTTACTTCTCATTTTTGGCAGAAGTTACAGGAAGCGATGGGCACTAGGTTAGATTTCAGTACTGCTTTCCATCCTCAGACAGATGGCCAGTCTGAAAGGATGATCCAGACACTGGAAGATATGTTGAGGATGTGTGTCCTGGATTTGGGAGGTAGCTGGGATGATCATTTGCCGCTCGTTGAGTTTGCATATAATAACAGCTACCATAGCAGTATTGGTATGGCACCGTACGAGGCATTATATGGAAGGAAGTGTAGATCCCCTTTGGGCTGGGATGAGATTGGTGAGAGAGCTTTGACTGGACCAGAGATGGTTCAGGATGCTGCAGAGAAAGTTACCGTGATCAAGCACAGATTAGAAACCGCAGTTAGTAAACAGAAGAGTTATGCAGATCCTAGGCGCAGAGATGTGGAGTTTCAGGTTGGAGATTTCATTTTTCTGAAAGTATCTCCGATGAAGGGTGTGATGAGATTTGGCAGGAAGGGTAAGTTAGCACCGAGATATATTGGACCGTTTGAGATTCTGGAGAGAGTTGGCACTGTTGCATATCGGTTGGATTTGCCTCCGAGTATGTCACAGGTGCATCCAGTATTTCATATCTCGATGTTGAGGAAGTATATCTCAGACCCTTCACACGTGTTGTAACCTGACAGTGTGGAAGTGAATGAAGATTTGACGTTTGTGGAAGAACCTGTGGCGATCGTTGATTTTCAAGTTTGACAGTTGCAATCGAAACAGATTCCGATGGTCAAAGTTCTGTGGCGTAGCGATAGAGTCGAGGAGCATACGTGGGAGACTGAATCTGAGATGCGAGCTTCTTACCCGTATCTCTTTCCTTCCTGATTCTGTAATCTTTTCTTTTTGGAATTCGGGGACGAATTCTTGTAAGGGGGGAAGACTGTAATATCCCGTGTTTTTAAAATATTTTTACATTGTACCGGGATATACAGTGTTAATAATTTTTATGTATATATTACGACATTTTCATGAGTTGATGTGTATTTAAAACCTATTTTAAATACTGTGTATTATTTACAGTGTTTTATGTAAAATTTTCCCGGGACTTACATTTTCGAGGAAATTTTCACATAAACAATGTATTATTAATTATTTTAAATGTATTTTCGGACTTGTATGAACTCATACGTATTTTTAAAATACTAAATAAAGCCTATGTGTGTGTATATTTATTTAATTAGGGTTTAATATATATTAACCTAATATTTTATTATTTGTTTATTTAATTATTTTTATTTAATTATTTTATGAATTATTAAATTATTAAAATTATTTTATTATTATTTAATTATTTTATTTTTTCTTTTTCTTTTTTTTTTCTTTTTTTCCTTTTTTTTTTCTTTTCTTTTTCTTTCCTTTCTTTTTTCTTTTTCCTTCTTCTTCTTCTTCTTCTTCTTCTCCCGTGCGCCCGACCACCACCCCTCACCGTCTACAATTCCGGTCACCTACCGTCAGTGTGCCTCCCGGCTTGCCACCGCCGTTCCCAGCCGTCCCCCGCCGCCAGCAGCTCCCTTCCCCGGTGTAATATCCCGTGTTTTTAAAATATTTTTACACTGTACAGGGATATGCAGTGTTAATAATTTCTGTATATTATATGATATTTTTACGAGTTAATATGTATTTAAAACCTATTTTAATTACTGTGTATTAATTTCAGTGTTTTACGTAAAATTTTCCCGGGACTTGCATTTTCGGGGAAATTTTCACGTAAACAATGCATTATTAATTATTTTAAATGTATTTTCGGACTTGCATGAACTCATACGTATTTTTAAAATACTAAATAAAGACTATGTGTGTATATACTTATGTAATTAGGGTTTAATATATTACCTTAATATTTTATTATTTGTTTATTCATTTATTGTTATTTAAGTATTTTATTTAATATTAAATTATAAAAATTTATTTTTTATTATTATTATTTTAATATTATTTTATTTTTTTTTATTTTTTTTCTTTTTTCTTTTTTTTTCTTTCTTTCTTTCTTTCTTTTTCTTTTCTTTTTCTTTCTTTTTCTTTCTTCTTCTTCTTCTTTCCTCCCGCGTGCCCGACCACCATTCTTCCTTCCCTCCCGCTACAACTCCGGTCACCTACCGTCGGTGTGCCTCCCAGCTTGCCACCGCCGTTCCCAGCCGTCCCTCGCCGCCAGCAGCTCCCTTCCCCGACGCCGGCGAGCTAGTTTTCCATTTTTGGTCAAAAATTGTCCCTTCGCCGTTTCTCCCTCCTCCGGCCACCGTTTTTGACACCGTCGGTCTCTTTCTTCTCCTTGAGCTTAGGTGAGTGTGATTCTAGCTTTTGTTTGAGCTAAAATGGTTTAGATTTGCTTAGGTTTTGAATTTTCAATTTCGGCCTATTAGGGTTTTTGATTTTTTTTGAGCTTCGAATTGATTGATTCATGAAAACTCCCTTCACAAATGTTTTTCCTAGTAGCTTAATCTACATGTATGAATTTTTGTAGAATTTTTGGAGATTTTTTGGATTTTTGGATATTTTTGAATATTTTAATATTATTTTCTAATTTTCGGAAATTAATTATTTAAATTATGAAATTGGGGTTTATGGTTAAATTAGGTGTTGAAATGAATTATAGGAATTTATTTGGAATTTTTATGAATTTCTAAGTATTTATTTTGAATTATTGAAGTTTATGGAATTTTGGGAAAATTAGGGTTAATTGTGTTTTTATTTGAATTTAATTGGTTAATTGAGTTTAATTATTGATATTATTGATAAATATGTTGAGAAAATTAATTTTGGATAATTGTATAATTTTTGGTGAATTTTTGAAGTAATTTAAGTATATTTATATATATAAGGATATTTTGGTAATTTTATCCTAAATTGACTAAAAATGTAATTTAATTGGTTTTAATAGTTATTTAATGTATAAAAATGATTTCTACAAGTTATTTGATATTTTTAACTAATTAAAACTATTTTTCGTGAATTATTTTCAATTATATATATAATATACAATTTTTCTAATAAAATGAGTTTTAATCGGTTTTTACAGTGTTTAAAGGTTAATTATGTAATTTCTACCTATAAAATGTATTTCTATATTATAAGGATATTTTTGGTATATCTGGAATTATTCTGTGTTTGTGGACCCCGGTCGGTAGACTGTAGTTTGAAGTCCGACCATGGGATTTTGATTGTGCCTTGTGTAGTTTCTCGAAGTGTATTTCTTTGCAGGGTCGGCTCTACTCTTTTGAGTAGAGAGATGTCCATTTTACAGGGGAGGTTTTGCCGGATTTTCGGTAGAATTCTCGTAAAACGTGATGTCCAGTCGAACCCTAATTCTGTTTCGTATTTAAATACTCTAGATTGAATTCTAGGATTTCTGTTAGGTTTATTCTAATGTCGATTATTTATTGTTTGTTTAGTTACGCCGAGACCGAGGGCTAGTGGACCAGGCCCGTCGGACCTATCTCGTGGAGCGCATTAGGTGAGTTACTATACTATATATATATGCTTAGGATGCATGATTTAGAAATACATGTTTTATATTGATTAAATATGCATAAATAAATTGATTATTTCTTAAGTTTATATTAAGTATATCTTTAGTTTATTTTTGGTATATATTAAATTATATGCATGTTTTGTAAATAAAATATACTTAAAATATTTTTAAATATATTTCCAACTTAATTTATGATTTGATTGAATTCATTTGACGTATATATACTCGAAATATACCTGGTTTACTTTTGGTATATTTCTAGTATATATATGGATTATATTGTTATTTTATTTAAATTCATGCATCATTTATTGTGAATGAATTTTATATTTAATGATGAAGGATATCGATAGAACGTGCTACCTAGTGGGCAGCACTAGGACCGAGTACGTACCGGTACGCCTATAGCTTTAGGCTATATTACTAACTATTTGTGGTTATTGATTTGATATGATTAATTGATATGTGAGATGTGGTTTGGAGGTGTGATTGCTGGAGCTCGGTTGACCAAGTGTCTCGGGGCCAATCACACTGGCAGTCAGACTGCTGGAGCTCGGTTGACTTAGTGTCTCGGGGCCAATCTACTGTCTACATGGATTAAGTGGATATATTTGGAATAAGTGAGCTTGTATGGCTAGAGTGTTGTCTAACATTATTTCTGAGGTTGCGATATTCTAGGGTTCTATGTGATCCTTTATAAACTGGGATTTTCAATAAATTATATAAAAATGATTTTCTGCATCTGTGTGAAATTGCCTGTATATATACATATTACATATATACTGTTGACTGTATGCATTATCACTTAGTGTGTATGTATATATATTATAGTAATTCACTCAGTGAGGTCTGACTCCCCTCCGTTGACTATTTTTCAGGAGAGTCAACTTCTTCAGACCTTAGTAGCAGGTCGATACGCCGGATTTCTTCCGCCCCAGCTTCTTTGTGTAAATTATCTACTTGAGTCTTATTTATTTTATCTAGACACTGCAGTAGTCATGAATTAAAGTGTTGGATTTCATGTATTTTATTTTAAAGAGATGTATTATATTGAAACTGGATTTGTATTAAAGAGATTATGTATCTATGAGATGAGATTTTGATTTAAATCGAGTTGATGTGAATAATATTATGATATTATGATTTTTATTTCCGCTACTTATTATATGGTTATTGTTATTGTTGCATGATTTATTTTATTTTTAGGCTTGCTACGGGTTCCGGATTCAAAAGAATTCCTGTTCCCTAGCGCCGGTCATGGCCCCTGTTTTGGGTCGTGACACCCAGCGCCGGCAGCCCCTGTTTTCCATTTTTGGCCGAAATCTTCCCTTTATCGTTTCTCCCAATTCTGGCCACCGTTTTCGACACCACCAGTCTCTCTCTTCTCCTTGAGCTCCGGTGAGTGTGATTCTAGCTTTGGTTTGAGCTAAAATGGTTTAGATTTGCTTAGGTTTCGATTTTTCCAATTCGGTCACATTAGGATTTTTGATTTTTTTGAGCTTCGAATTGATTGATTCATGAAAAATTCCTTCACAAATGTTGATCCTAGTAGCTTAATCTACATTTATGAATTTTTTTGGAATTTTTGGAGATTTTTTGGATTTTTGGATATTTTTGAATATTTTAATATTATTTTCTAATTTTCGGAAATTAATTATTTAAATTATGAAATTGGAGTTTATGGTTAAATTAAGTGTTGAAATGAATTATAGGAATTTATTTGGAATTTTTATGAATTTCTAAGTATTTATTTTGAATTATTGAAGTTTATGTAATTTTGGGAAAATTAGGTTAAATGTGTTTTTATTTGAAATTAATTGGTTAATTGAGTTTAATTATTAATATTATTGATAAATATGTTGAGAAAATTAATTTTTGATAATTGTATAATTTTTGGTGAATTTTTGAGTAATTTTAGTATATTTATATATATAGGGGTATTTTGGTAATTTTACCCTAAATTGGCTAAAATGTAATTTAATTGATTTTAATAGTTATTTAAGGTATAAAAATGATTTCTACAAATTATTTAGTATTTTTAACTAATTAAAACTATTTTTCGGGAATTATTTTCAATTATATATATAATATACGGTTTTACTAATAAAATGAGTTTTATTCGGTTTTTACAGTGTTTTAAGGCTAATTATGTAATTTCTACCTATAAAATGTATTTTTAGGTTTTAAGGATATTTTGGTATTTCTGAATTGTTCTGTGTTTGTGGACCCCGGTCGGTAAATTATAGTCTGGAGTCCGACCGAGGGGTTATGGATTTGTGTTGAGCTTGTATTTCAAAGTGTATTTCTTTGCAGGGTCGGCTCTACTCTTTTGAGTAGAGAGATGTCCGTTTTACAGGGGAGGTTCTGCCGGATTTTCGGTAGAATTCTCGTAAAACGTGACATCCGGTCGAACCCTAATTTCTAATTCTATGTTTAACACTCTAGATCGAATTCTAGGATTTCTATTAGATTTATTCTGATGTCAATTATTTATTGCTTGTTTAGTTGCGCCGAGACCGAGGGCTAGTGGACCAGGCCCGTCGGACCCGTCTCGTGGAGCGCACTAGGTGAGTTACTATACTATATATATATGCTTAAGATGCATGATTTAGAAATATATATTCTATTTCGATTAAAATGCATAAATAATATGATTTGTATTTTAAGTATATTTTTGGTTTATTTTTGGTATATATTAAATTATATGCATGTTTTGTAAGTAAAATATATTTAAAATGTTTTTAAATATATTTCCAACTTAATTTATAATTTGATTGAACTCATTTGACATATATATACTCGAAATATATCTGGTTTACTTTTGGTATATTTCTAGTATATATATGGTTTATGTTGTTATTTTATTGAACTTCATGCATCATTTATTTTTTTATGAATGAATGTTTTATATTATTCATTAATGAAGGATATCAATAGAACGTGCTACCTAGTGGGCAGCACTAGGACCGAGTACGTACCGGTACGCCTATAGTATTTAGGCTATATTACTAACTTATTTGTGGATACTGATTGAATGTGATTATTGATATGTGTGAGATATGGTTTGGAGGTGTGATTGCTGGAGCTCGGTTGACCAAGTGTCTCGGGGCCAATCACACTGGCAGTCAGACTGCTGGAGCTCGGTTGACTTAGTGTCTCGGGGTCAGTCTATTGTCTAAATGGATTAAGTGGATATATTTGGATTAAGTGAGCCTGTATGGCTAGAGTGTTGTTTAACACTATTTTCTGAGGTTGCGATATTCTAGGGTTCTATGTGATCCTTCATAAACGATGATTTTCAATAAAACATATAAAAATGATTTTTCTGCATCTGTGTAAATTTGCCTGTATATATATCAGATATATATATACTGTTGACTGTATGCATTATCATTTAGGTGTATGTATATATATTATAGTAATTCACTCAGTGAGGTCTGACTCCCCTTCGTTGACTATTTTTCAGGAGAGTCAACTTCTTCAGACCTCAGTAGCAGGTCGATACGCCGGATTTCTTCCGCCCCGCTTCTTTGTGTAAATTATCTACTTGAGTCTTATTTTTATAATCTAGATACTACAGTAGTTGTGAATTAAAGTATTGGGTTTCATGTATTTTATTTAAAGAGATGTATTATATTGAAACTGGATTTGTACTGAAAGATTATATATATATATATATATATATATATATATATATATATATATATATGATGAGATTTGATTTAAATCCAGTGATGAAAATGATATTGTGATATTTAAGATTTTTATTTTCCGCTGCATATATACATTATGGTTATTGTTATTATTGTATGATTTATTTATTTTTAGGCTTGCTACGGGTTCCGGATTCGAAAGAATTCTCGTTCCCTAGCGCTGGTCATGACCCCTATTTTGGGTCGTGACACTCTTTCCTTCCATTGGAGCCTTTGGAGGACACTAAGCTCCCAATTAGGCGTGTGTACAGTCGGGTCGGTTTAGTTCGATTTTTATTTTTGTATTCATAATGTTAAAAACCAAACCGAAAATTGAAGAGCAGGTGCGGTTTCTCCCTAACCACCTAGGTTGGAATCCCATATGTGCATTTCTTCAAGTGTTTTAATTTATTTTTTGGTTATGTGCTTTTCTTCAAGTGTTTTAATTGATTTTCTACCCAAAAACAATGTTGTAAGTTGTGGCATTCGAACCACGACCATGACTTCTAGTGACATTTTATTCACAATATAATAATAATAATATTTTTTTATTAAAATTAAATGAATATAATAAATTATTAATTAATAAATAAATATTAATTAATTAAAAAATATTAATTAATATAAAATAGAATTATATAATAACATATATTAGTATTTAGTATAAAATGCAACTCGAAAATAAATATATAAAACTCTCATAAGCAATTCAAAGATATCTCCAACAACTTAATATTCCAATCAACCAATTAATATATATATATATATATATATATAAAGTTCGGTTTTTTGATCGGTTCGGTTAATCAACTAAAATTTGTAAATAATTAAAAATTAAAATCAAACCAATTTGATTCGGTTTAATTTTTGGTTCGGTTGATTTTTACTCACCCCTACTTCCAATCAAGAATTCATAGGATAGAGACTATGTTGGGCCGGTGAAGGTTGAGTCAGGTGGCTGAAGCTCTAAGTCTTGGGTTTTCCTTTGGTTGGGTCCATTATAGTATAGACCTGAGGGAGGCACCAGATGTGCAATTATACATATGGGACCAGTTCAATTTAGCAAGCCACGAGATCAGTTAATTTTCTTTCAAGGGACTCTGATGTTTTTACGTATCAAAACTACCTTAAATTCTTGTTTAAGGAGGGCAGTAACAAGTAATAAATCCACTCCTAACAGAATCAGTTAGCATTGGGAGTAGAGACACTTTAATGCTAAAAAGAAATAAAACGAAACTATCAAAAGTTGCAGAGGTTAACTTTTCATAGTGGCTGATTTCCAGCTCTGCTGGAGAGACAAACCAAGGTCCAAACATATGCAATTCATGCACTGCACGCCATGAACCAGAAAAAGTCTTCTGTTTTCTTACTTCTGTAACATAATATTTAAGCATCACCATCATAAATAAAACAATGCAGGATTCAAGTGATGAATCAGAAAAATATGCAGAACAAATCAAGCCAAATCAAATGAACATGAATATTATACAGTTCTTATTTATTGCCTGATTGATTTGGGTTAAATCAAATGATTTTTTTTTAATACATAAATACTTTTTTCCTGCACAAACCCTTTATTCCTAAGATTATAGCTCCCCCACAATAACAGTTGAGTTAATGTACAAATTCTATAATCATCCTGAATCAAACGTAGTTGTTATAGTTTTTATTGAAGTTGCTCAAACATCGGTCACAATTTAATGTGGGTATCTTTATTCAAGTTAGCTACAATTCAACCACCATACACCAATAGTATATAAAAAATGATAGAACTGATATAGCATGCAACATGCATGTAGCACATCCATCCTGAGATTGACAAGGTAAAATAGTTAGTGCATGACTATAGGATTGGAGGTTTTTTATATGATAGATACGCTATATATTTAGCAAATGAATTGCAATATTTTGAGTAGACATTACATTTTACATATAATGAGATAATGGAGAAAATTAAATTTTTTATTATCATCAAAATTAGATAATGAGTAAATGATATGTTGATTAGAAAAAGCAGGTTAAGTATAACTATTTATTTTCTTACCTCTTTAAATGCAAAATGGCTAATTAAATTTTCATATTCAAATTTAGAAACTAAACAATATAGCTAAATTACTTAATCTTTCTTATAAAATAGTTGAAGGTAAGTAAGATTTATTAATGAGCATCAAATACGATATATTTTTAAATTTTTTCAAAAGAAGGGAAACACTATTCCTCCTATTAAGATTGAATAATTTTTTCTCTATCTCTGTTATAGTCTAAATCATGGATGTTTACTGTAACAAAAACATTGATTAATTATTTATAATTTACTTTTGAATTGATCGATTATCTTATTTTCTCTTAATTTCTAAAATAAAAAATACTTATGCGATTATTTTATTTTCTCGTAATTTCTAAAATAAAAAACACTTCTACAATAAAAAAAAAAAAACAAAATCAAAGATGTCATTAAACATAACCGGAGTTAAATAAGTTTTTTTTAAAAAATTAATACTATTAACGACCTAATTACTAATAATGGATTATAGTTTTTTTAAATTAGATTATGATGAATTTTAAATTTCAATATATAGTAAATGATGTTGAATCATGAATTTTAAAATAACAAAGATATATATGCCAAACAAAGTCTATGTTAAATTTATTTACTAATGATAAAACATTAATTATAAATGGATCGGATTTGTTAAACATAGTCTGTTAATTATTAGTGCATCCAGCCAGAATAATTAACAGAAAAGGATTGCAAAGTGTGTTGAAATTACTGAGAATTATGTTCTTCAGCATGCTTAAGCTGAAAACAATGCCTATAATCTCCCATAAAAAGTGGCTGGCTTGGCTCTAGGCCCACCTTCTATAATTCAACATTGAATGTGAAATTTTGTACTTGAATACCTTCCCAGAAGATGCTTTATTGATTTTTTTTTTTCATTTTATTATATTTGTGAACCCTATGGTTTTGTTGCATTTCGTAAGAAGTTGATGAACTTTTCAGGTAGTTTAACATTTGGAAGTTTGTTATACTTGTGCTTGCCGGAGCTTGTCAAAAGTGCTCACCAGATTCTGTTTGAGCTCGCCAAAGCTTTCTTGTGTAAGAATAGATCTATGTATGCTCAAGGGAACTACTTTCACTGTGGCTAAAAAATACGCCTTCGTGCAATAGTTGTTATTTCTTTGCTATTTGCTTCCTATCCACCCTGGGAATGTCTATCATAACCTTTCTCTCTAGCATCGCCTGATGTCCCAACCATGGCATTCCTACCATCCTTTAGTTCTCAATCCACCATGGAGCTTTGATGAACATATTAATGATCCAAGTAGAAGCTTGAAATCCAATCGTCCAGCCAAATTGTCGGAGCGCTTTAATCATGTCACGACCTAAAACAAGGGCCATGACCGGCGCTAGGAAACGAGAATTCTTTCGAATCCGGAACCCGTAGCAAGCCTTAAAAATAAAATAAAACATGCAATAGTAATAATAACAACACAATTAAGTAAATATTATGCAGCGGAATAAAATCATAAATATCAAAATAATATTTCCATCAAATGAAATTAAATCAAATCCTCATCTCATATAAATAAATCTTTTAATACAAGCTTCAGTTCAAATATTTAAAGTACATATCTCATATAAGTATAATACAACAATCTCATAGTCGACCATAACTACTGCTGTGTCTAGATTAATAAAATAAAACTCAAGTGAGCAGTTTACATAATAAAATCGAGGCAGAAGAAATCCGGCTTACAGGCTTGCTATTGAGGTCTGATGAAGATGACTCTCCTGAAAAATAGTTAATGGAGGGGAGTCAGACTTCACTGAGTGAATTACTATAATATATATACATGCATACTAAATAACAATGCATACAGTCAATAGTATATATATAAATATATATACAAGCAAATACACACAAATGTAATAAAAATTATTTTTATATATTTTGTTTGAAAATCACTAGTTATGAAGGATCAAATAGAACCCTAGAAAATCGCAACCTTAAAACAGTGTTAGACAACACTCTAGCCACACAGGCTCACTTATTCCAAAATATTTACTTATTCCATTTAGACAATAGACTGACCCCGAGACACTAAGTCAATTGAGCTCCAACAGTCTGACTGTCAGTGTGATTGACCTCGAGACACTTGGTTAACCGAGCTCCAGCAATCACACTCCCAAATCATATCTCACACATCAAATAATCATATCCAATCAATATCCACAAATGGTTAGTAATATAGCCTAAATGCTATCAGTGTACCGGTATGTAATATCCCGAATTTTTTAAATATTTTTATACTGCATCGGGATATGCAGTGTTAATAATTTTTGTATATATATTTATGATATTTTATGAGTTTGTTGTTTGTTTAAAGCTAATTTTAATTATTTTATATCATTTTAAGTACTTTATGTAAAATTTTTCCGGAAATTATATTTTCGGGGAAATTGACACGTAAATAATTTAATACTATTTATTTTGACTAGTTTTATAAATTTGCATGAACTCATATATAATTTTAAAGTGCTAAAATAAAATGTATATATGTGTATTTATTTAAATTAATTAGAGCTTAATTAATTTCCTTAATTTTATTATTTAATTTTTGTATTAATTAATTTTAAGCGTATAAATTATTAAATATATTAAAATATTTGTGTGGTGAGTATTATTTGTGTGTGGGAATATATATATTACTATAATATAGTGTGGACATATATATATATACATATATACACAAATTTTAATAAAAAAATAAAAAAATAAATAAAAGTTGCCTTATTTATGATTTTACCCCTCCTGCATCTTCTTCTTCCCAATGTCATTTTCACCATTTTCAGCCACTTTCAAGCTGGTTTTCTTGTTGTTACTATGCCCCTCAGCCTTCTTCCTCCACCTCCAGCCATTTCCACCACCTGAAACACTTTTTTTCGGCGAGTTTTGGCCGGATTTTCATCAAGGAGCCAAAAATAGACTTAGCTCCGACCAAGCACTTTCCGGCCACAAAATTTGATGTTGTTAGTCTCTATCTTCTCCTTGAGCTCTGGTGAGTGTGATTCCAAGCTTTGTTTCACTTGATTTGGTCTAGAATTGCTTAGGTTTCAATTTCTTCAAATCATCCATTTTGGGTTTCAAATTTTTTTTAGCTTCAATTTGATTGATTCATGAAAACTTCCTTCACAAACTTTGTTCCTGGAAGCTTAATCTACATGTTGTAA
The DNA here is from genome assembly GCA_947683625.1 of Mallotus nudiflorus. Lineage (NCBI taxonomy): Eukaryota > Viridiplantae > Streptophyta > Magnoliopsida > Malpighiales > Euphorbiaceae > Mallotus > Mallotus nudiflorus. The sequence goes on from CANTUR010000395.1 coordinate 73,182, forward strand.
TTTTTTTTAGAATTTTTGGAATTTATTTTAATTTTTGTGAATGTTTGATTATTTTATTATTATTTTCTAATTTTTGAAAATTAATTAATTAAATTATGAAATTGTGTTTTATGGTGATTATATGAGTTTAAATGAATTATAGAAATTTATTTGTAATTTTTGTGAATTTTTATGTATTTATTTGGAATTTATTAAGTTTATGTAATTTTGAAAAATAGGGTTAATTATGTGTTTAATTGAAATAAATTCATAAATTGAGTATATTTATTGATATTATTGAATTATATGTTGAGAAATTAATTTTTGAGTAATTATATAATTTTTGGTGAATTTTTGAAAATTTATAGTGAATATATATATATAGGGGTATTTTGGTAATTTTACACTAAATTGGTTAAAAATATAATTAAATTGGTTTTAATAATTATTTGAGCTATAAAAATGATTTCTACAAATTTTTAGTATTTTTAACTAATTAAAACTATTTTTCGTAAATTATTTTCAAATTATATATAATATACTATTTTTCTAAATAAATGGGTTTTTATTGATTTTTAGTATGTTTTAGGGTTAATTATGTAATTTGGATTTATAAAATGTATTTTTATTATATAAGGGCATTTTCGGTATTTTATAAATATTCTGTGAATTGTGAACCTCGATCGATGAATTGTAGTTTGGAGTCCGGCCGAAGGATTTTTGTTGTAATTTTGTGTTTATTCCGAAGTGTATTTCTTTGCAGGACTGGCTCTACTCTTTGAGTAGAGAGATGTCCTTTTTACAGGGGAGGTTCTGTCGGATTTTCGATAGAATTCTAGTAAAACGTGATGTCCGGTCAAATTCCTATTCTAATTCTGTGTCTAAAATTCTAGATTGAGTCTTTAGAATTTTCGTTAACTTTATTCTGATTTCATGTTGTCATTTGTTTGTCTAGCTGCGCCGAGACCGAGGCCTAACGGATCAGGCCCGCCGAGTTTGTCTCGTGGAGCGCTAACATGTGAGTTATTATACTGTATATATATGCACTGCATATAGGGTGCATTATTTAGAATTTTTCATTTTCATTGTATGTTTTAAAAATGATTTAAATTATAATATTTTTGGTATATCTAGGGTTGCATTTTTATATATATGCATATTAAATAATTATGCATGTTAGTTTGATATATGCACATTAAACAATTAAGTTTAGGTTTAATACATTTGAGTAATATACACATGTTTTAAAATGTACACTTAGACATAATTATTTTATTAAATGATTAGTATACCTTAGGTATAGTTTTAGTAGATTTTAGGTTTATTATTAAATAATTGCATGTTAAATTATAAACCTACACTTAAATTATTTTTAAGTTTATTTTTGGTATATTTTTGATTTATTTCCAAATAAATAAATGTTTTATTATTAAATTAAACCTAGCACATTAGTGGTATATTTAGGGTTTATTTTTTATATATGCATGCTAGATAATTAGGTTTATTTTTAGTATATTTGTGAATATATGTTAAATACAAACACGTATTTAAATGAATATTTATACATAAATGTTTTATTAAATGATTTGTGTACTTAGAGTATATCTTTTGCATATTTAAATATATTTTTAAGATAATGCATGTTATATTATTGTTACTCATTTAAATTGTTTTTAACTATATTAATGATTTATCTTTAGTTTATTTCATATTTTATTTGACATATATATATATATATATATATATATATATATATATATATATATATATATATATATATATATATATATATATATATATATATACCTGAAATATACTGGGTATATTTTAAGTATATTTTTGGTATATATATATATGGTTGGTTTTACTATTATGAATATTGTTCTACATTAATTATTTTCCGAATGAATGATTTATTCGAAGTGAAGGATATCAATAGAATGTGCTACTTAGTGGGCAGCACTAGGACCGTGTACGTACCGGTACGATAGATAAGGATTGAGTGAGAGTTAAAATTTGGTGATTATAATTGATTTAATTGATTTGACTAAGATTAATGGTATGTTAGATAGTGTGATTGCAGGGCCAATCACATTGACAGTCAGACTGCCGGAGCTCGGTTGACTTAGTGTCTCGGGGCCAGTCTACTGTCCATAAGTGAATTGAATGATCTATTGGGTTGATTGAGATGTGAGGTGATAGATAGTGTGATTGCTAGAGCTCGGTTGACCAAGTGTCTCGGGGCCAATCACACTGACAGTCAGACTGCTGGAGCTCGGTTGACTTAGTGTCTCGGGGCCAGTCTGTTGTCCAAATTGGAATAAGTGTTCTATTTGTAATCAAGTGAGCCTGCATGGCTAGAGTGATGATAGAGTTGTTGAGGTTGTTATTATTAGGGTTCTATGGATCCTTCATGAATTTAATCAAACGTTTTCTACATGTAGTATATTTATAAAAGCAGAGTTTAACGTTCGTGTGAAATGTGTGTATATACATATATATATGTCATGACCCAAAACAGGGGCCATGACCAGCGCTAGGGAATGGGAATTCTTTCAAATCCGGAACCCATAGCAAGCCTAAAAAAATAAAATAAAACAAACATGTAATAGTAATAACAATATATAATGCAGCGGAAATAAAAATCATAAATATCACAATAACAATCCACCACGGGATTTAAATTAAATACTCATCTCATATATATATAAATCTTTATACAAATCCAGTTCAAATATAATACAACATCTCTTTAAATATTTAATGACTACTGCAGTGTCTAGAAAAAATAAAACTCAAGACTCAGAGAAGCAGTTTACATAAAGAAGCCGGGGGGTGGAAGAAATCCGGCGTACAGGCCTGCTACTGAGGTCTGAAGATGATGACTCTCCTAAAAAATTAGTCAACGGAGGGGAGTCAGACCTCACTGAGTGAATTACTATCATATATATACATGCATACTAAATGACAATGCATACAATCAACAGTATATATCTAATATGTATATATACAGGCAAATACACACAGATGCAATAAAATCATTTTATATATATTTCATTGAAAATCATCGTTTATGAAGGATCAAATAGAACCCTATGATATCGTAACCTCGAAAACAGTGTTAGACAACACTCTAGCCATACAGGCTCACTTAATCCAAATATATCCACTTAATCCATTTAGACAGTAGACTAGCCCTGAGACAATAAGTCAACCGAGCTCCAACAGTCTGACTGCCAGTGTGATTGGCCCCGAGACACTTGGTCAACCGAGGCTCCAACAATCACACCCAAATCACATCTCACTTATCAAATAATCATATTCAATTAGTATCCACAAATGGTTAGTAATATAGCCTATCTGCTATAAGCGCACCGGTACGTACTCGGTCCTAGTGCTGCCCACTAGGTAGCACGTTCTATTGATATCCTTCATTAATAAATATAAAACATTCATTCACAAATCAATGATGCATGAATTTAAATAAAATAACAATATAAACCATATATATACTGGAAATATACCAAAAGTAAACCAGGTATATTTCGAGTATATATATGTCAAATAAATCCAATCAAATTATAAATTATGCTAGAAATATATTTGAAAACATTTTAAATATAATTTTATTAACAAAACATGCATATAATTTAATATATACCAAAAATAAACTAAAAATATACTTAAATACAAATCACATTATTTATGCATATTTAAACAAAATAAAACATATATTTCTAAAATTATGCATCCTAAAGCACATATATATAAAATAGTAACTCACACTTAGTGCGCTCCTCGAGATGGATCCGACGGGCCTAGTCCACTAGGCCTCGGTCTCGGTGCAACTAAACAAACAATAACGACAGAAATCATAATAAACCTAACAGAAATCCTAGAACTCGATCTAGAATATTAAACACAGAATCGAAATTAGGGTTCGACTGGACATCACGTTTTACGAGAATTCTATCAAAAATTCGACAGAACCTCCCCTGTAAAATGAACATCTCTCTACTCAAAGAGTAGAGCCGACCCTACAAAGAAACGCACTTCGAAAATAAACACCATATCTCATTCACAACCCCTCGGTCGGACTCCAAACTACAGTCTACCGACCGGGGGTCCATAAACACAGAACAATTACAGAAATACCAAAAATACCCTTATAACCTAGAAATACATTTTATAAGTAAAAAATTACATAATTAACCTTTAAATACAGTAAAAATCGATAAAAACTCATTTTATTAGTAAAACCGTATATTATATATATAATTGAAAATAATTCACGAAAAATAGTTTTAATTAGTTAAAAATACTAAATAATTTGTAGAAATCATTTTTATACCTTAAATAACTATTAAAACCAATTAAATTACAATTTTAGCCAATTTTGTGTAAAATTACCAAAATACCCCTATATATATAAATATACTAAAATTCATTCAAAAATTCACCAAAAATAGTATAATTACCCAAAATTAATTTTCTCAACATATTTATCAATAATATCAATAATTAAACTCAATTAACCAATTAATTTCAATTTAAAACACAATTAACCCTAATTTTCCAAAATTACATAAACTCAAATAATTCAAAATAAATACTTAGAAATTCATAAAAATTCCAAATAAATTCCTATAATTCATTTTAACACCTATATTTATCATAAAACACAATTTTATAATTTATTTAATTAATTTCCGAAAATTAGAAAATAATATTAAAATATTCAAAAATACCCAAAAATCAAAATAATCTCCAAAAATTCTACAAAAATTCATACATGTAGATTAAGCTACTAGTATCAACATTTGTGAAGGGAGTTTTCATGAATCAATCAATTCAAAGTTCAAAAAAATCAAAAACCCTAAAATGGCCAAATTCAAAAATTCAAAACCTAAGCAAATCAAGACCATTTAAGCTCAAACCAAAGCTAGAATCACACTCACCGGAGCTCAAGGAGAAGAAAGAGACTAGCGGTGTCAAAAATGGTGGCCGAAAAGTTGGTGAACGGCGAGGAGGGAAGTTTCAGCCAAAATGGGGGAAATGGGAGCTAGCCGGCACTGGGGAAGGAGGTTAGGGGCGACGAAGCAGCTGGCTGGGGAAGGTGGAGCTGCTGGTGGTACACCGACGGTAGGTGGTCGGAAGTTGCAGCGGGAGGGGGAGAAGGAACGGGCTCGGGAAGGAAGAAAGGAGAAGAAGAAAAGAAAAGGAAAGGAAAAGAAAAGAAAAAGAAAAAGAAAGAAAAAGAAAAAGAAAAAGAAAAAAGAAAAAGAAAAGAAAAAAAATAATTTTAAATAAAATATTTAGGAAAAAATCACACACCACACATTATTATAATAATTTAAAATTTAATAATAATTAAAATAATTAAATAACAATAAAATTAATAAACAAATAATAAATTATTAGGATAATAAATTAAATCCTAATTAAATAAATATATACACACATAAGCTTTATTTAGTAATTTAAAAATACGTATGAGTTCATGCAAGTCCGTAAATCTATTTAATATAATTAATAATAAATTATTTATGTGAAAATTTCCCCGAAAATGCAAGTCCCGGGAAAATTTTACGTAAAGCACTTAAAATAATACACAATAATTAAAATAGGTTTTAAATACACATCAACTCGTAAAAATATCATAATATATATACAAAAATTATTAACACTGCATATCCCGGTACAGTGTAAAAATATTTAAAAATACGGGATATTACAATATATATATAAGAATGCCTGATTGTTATGGTTTAGTTTGCATGTATATATAGTATAATAATTCACTCAGTGAGGTCTGACCCCCCTCAATTATTTTTTTTAGGAGATCCCATATCGTTAGACCTTAGTTGTAGAGTTCCTCGCCGGTGTTCTTCAGTCCCGGCTATTTTAAGCAAATATATATTCTGAACTTTGAATTGTATTCTAGAAACTGCAGTAGTAGTGTTATTATATTGGAAGTGTATTATTTTGTTTGGATATTAAATACTCTGAGAATTTGTATTTGAACATTGTACGAATATGTATTCATTTATAAAAGGATTTGGAGTATTTATTTTATATATTGATTCGAAAAATTTTAATTGTATCATACTTTTTATTTATTTATTGTATGATTTTATTTTCTTAGGCTTGCTACGGGTTCCGGATTCGAAAGAATTCCCGTTCCCTAGTGCCGGTCATGACTCCTAGTTTGGGTCGTGATAGGTACGTACTCGGTTCTAGTGCCGCCCACTAAGTAGCACGTTCTATTGATATCTTTCATTATTAAATATAAAACATACATTCACAAATATAAATGATGCATGAATTTAAATAAAATAGCAACATAAACCATATATATACTGGAAATATACCAAAAGTAAACCAAGTATATTTCGAGTATATATACGTCAAATAAATCCAATAAAATTACAAAATAAACTAGAAATATATTCAAAAACATTTTAAACATAATTCATTAGTAAAACATGCATATAGTTTAAAATAAACCAAAAGAAAACTAAAATAAACTCAAGTACTAATTAATACCATTATGCATTTTTAGTCAAAATAAAACATAGATTTCTAAAATCATGCACCCTAGAGCATATATATATATAGAATAGTAACACACAATTATTGCGCTCCTCGAGATGGGTCCGATGGGCCTGGTCCACTAGGCCTCGGTCTCGGCGCAACTAAATAAACAGATAACGACAGGAATCAGAATAAATCCAACAGGAGTTCTAAAGACTCGATCTAGATTACTAGAGACAGAATTAAATCAAAATTCGACCGGACTTCACGTTTTATGAGAATTCTACCGAAAATCCGATAGAACCTCCCCTGTAAAATGGACATCTCTCTACGCAAAGAGTAGAGGCTGCCCTGCAAAGAAACGCACTTTAAAAATAAACACAGAACACAACCACAATCCCTCGATCGGACTCCAAACTACAGTTTACCGACCGAGGTCCACAATTCACATAATATTTACAAAATACTGAAAATGCCCTTATATAATAAAAATACATTTTATAAGTAGAAATTACATAATTAACCCTAAAACACAGTAAAAACCTATAAAAACTCATTTTTTAAAAAAAATCGTATATTATATATATAATTGAAAATAATTTACGAAAAATAGTTTTAATTAGTTAAAAATACAAAATAATTTGTAGAAATCATTTTTATACCCTAAATAACTATCAAAACCAATTTAATTACATTTTTAGCCAATTTAGGGTAAAATTACCAAAATACCCCTATATATAAATATACTAAAATTAATTCAAAAATTCACCAAAAATAATATAATTGAAAAAAATTAATTTTCTCAACATATATTTCAATTATATCAATAAATATATTTAATTAACCAATTAATTTCAATTAAACACATAATTAACCCTATTTTCTCAAAATTACATAAACTATATAAATTCAAAATAAATACATAAAAATCCACAAAAATTCCAAATAAATTTATATAATTCATTTAAACACCTATATTCACCATAAAACACAATTTTATAATTTAATTAATTAATTTTTGAAAATTAAAAAATAATAATAAAATAATCAAAAATACCCAAAAATCAAAATAATCTCCAAAAATTCTAAAAAATTCCCACATGAATATTAAGCTAAGGGGAGCAACATTTGCGAAGGAATTTTTCATGAATCAATCAAATTGAAGCTCAAAAAAAATCAAGAACCCTAATAGGCTGAAATTGCAAAATCGAAACCTAGGCAAATCTAGACCACTTTAAGTGAAACAAAGCTTGGAATCACACTCATTGGAGCTCAAGGAGAAGATAGAGACTGGCGGTGTCGAAAACAGTGGTCAAAAACGCTGTGAACGACGGTGAGAAGAGTTTCGGGTTTCCGGTGGTTTCGAGCTCCTTCGACGCCGGAAATGACTGCAGCTGGTGGCGAGGAAGGCTGAGGAAGAAGATGGCACACCGGGAGGCACACCGACGGGAAGAAAATGGCGTGACAGTGACCAGAGGGTGGATGGGAACGATCGGGAAGAAGGAGAGGGAGGAGTGGCAAATTCGTAATTTTGGTAAACTTTATATTTTTGACAATATATTATGTATATATGTATGTATATATACTCACACTATATATTAAAATAATATAAACTTTCACACACATAATTTAATATATTAAATAATTTATACACTAAAAAAAATAATTAAATAATATTAAAACTAAATAATAAATAATAAAAATTAGGGAAACTAATTAAACCCTAGTTTAATTTAAATATATACACATATATACACTTTATTTTAGCACTTTAAAAATATATATGAGTTCATGCAAATTCGTGAAATTATTTAAAATAATTAATATTAAATTATTTACGTGTTAATTTCCCCGAAAATAAAATTATCAAAAAATTTTTACGTAAGGTACTTAAAATAATATAAAACAATTAAAATAAGCTTTAAATAAATATCAACTCGTAAAAATATCATAATTATATACAAAATTATTAACATTGCATATCCCGATGCAGTTTAAAATATTTTAAAAACTCAAGATATTACAAATCCATTTCCTGATTCATTATGGATCTTTATGGTATAGCTTCAAAGTCTTGGCCAAAGCTTGATCTTCAACTATCCATTAAGATCTTGTTCATGTGCCGTTAACGAGTTATGGCTTGAGCTTTTTGTAGAAGCTTTGGTTACTTAGGTGGCCAGTAATACTTCTCGCTCTAATGGTTGGCTTTTCACTACTCAAGCTCGTGCTACCCAGGTTGCCATGGATACTTTTTGCTATGATAGGTTTCTTATTGTTGCTCAACCTCTTCTCGATCTAGAAAGCTTTCACTCCCAGCTCTTACAACCTGTCTTGTATATACAATTGCTGGCATGTGTGCCGCACTTATATGAATGTGCAAGCATTAATGATGCAGTTATGCATTGTCCTCTTTCACATGCTGACAATAAAAGCCTATTAGTAGGCCTTGTCATGTCTTTGCAGTTGAAGCAAAGTACCCTTATCAAAGCCTGAATGGCTAGTGAAGTCACTATCATTACTGTTAATAGATGTTTATCATTAATTTTAGTGATTTCAATTTTGTTCCCTTTTTGCTTTTGTTGTTATTGTTAAATAACTTTCAGTTTTATTGCTTTATGCCGATTTAGATATGTATAGGCTTTAGCTTTGATGTTGTGTTAGGAAGTCCTTTTATAGGCTTCTTTTATTTATTGAGGTTGCTAATGAGTAATCCCTTAATAGGATGATATTATTGTTCATCCTTTTATTTATTTTTTTGATTCTACCTTCGGGTAACCTTCTGTTGTTTTCTCGCGTGCGGTGGCTCTTTGGTTTCTTATGAGATCAACTTTCTTATTGCCTAAAAAAAATACTTAAGCTGATGAGCATCCACATCCGCAACAAATTGCACAGGTGGATGGGAAACAGTATGTCACGATCCAAAACAGAGGCCATGACCAGCACTAGGGAACGAGAATTCTTTCGAATCCGGAACCCGTAGCAAGCCTTAAAATAAAATAAAACATGCAATAATAATAATAATATAATTAAAATAATTTGCAGAGGAAATAAAATAATAAATAATGAAATAATAATCCACCACGGGATTTAAATCAATAACTCATCTCATATATAAATAAAATTTTAATACAAGTCCAGTTCATATTTTTAAAGTACATATCTCATATAAATATAATACAATAATATCACAATCGACCATAACTACTGCAGTGTCTAGATTATAAAAATATAACTTAGGTAAGTAGTTTACATAAAGAAGCCAGAGCGGAAGAAATCTGGCGTACAGGTCTGCTACTGAGGTCTGATGAAGATGACTCCTGAAAAATAGTCAAAGGAGGGGAGTCAAACCTCACTGAGTAAATTACTATAATATATATACATGCATACTAAATGATAATGCACACAGTCAATAGTATAGATATAATAAGTATATATACAAGCAAATACACATAGATGCAATAAAATCATTTTATATATTTTTATTGAAAATCACAGTTTATGAAGGATCAAATAGAACCCTAGAAAATCGCAACCTCAAAACAATGTTAGACAACACTCTAGCCATACAGGCTCACTTATTCCAAATATATTCACTTGATCCATTTGGACAGTAGACCGGCCCCGAGACACTAAGTCAACCAAGCTCCAGCAATCTGACTGTCAATGTGATTGGCCCCGAGACACTTGGTCAACCGAGCTCCAGCAATCACACTCCCAAATCATATCTCACACATCAAAATAATCAAATCCAATCAATATCCACAAATGGTTAGTGATATAGCCTAAATGCTATAAGCGTACCGATACGTACTCGGTCCTAGTGCTGCCCACTAAGTAGCACGTTCTATTAATATCCTTCATTGTATATAAAACATACATTCATAAAAAATAAATGATGCATGAATTTGAAATAAACAGCAACATAAACCATATATATACTAGAAATATACCAAAAGTAAACCAGGTATATTTCAAGTATATATATGTCAAATAAATCTGATTAATTTACAAAATAAACTATAAATATATTCAAAAACATTTTAAACATAATTTATTAATAAAACATGCATATAGTTTAAAATATACCAAAAATAAACCAAAAGTAAACTAAAAATAAACTTAAGTACTAATTAAACCATTATGCATATTTAATCAAAATAAAACATATATTTCTAAAATCATGCACCCTAGAGCATATATATATAAAATAGCAACTCATAATTATTGCGCTCCTCGAGATGGGTCCAATGGGCCTGGTCCACTAGGCCTTGGTCTCGACGCAACTAAACAAACAAATAATGACAGGAATCAGAATAAATCTAACAGAAGTTCTAAAGACTCGATCTAGATTATTAGACACAAGATTAAAATCAGAATTTGATCAGATATCACGTTTTACGAGAATTCTACCAAAAATCCGGCAGAACCTCCCTTGTAAAATGGAAATCTCTCTACTCAAAGAGTAGAGCCGGCTCTGCAAAGAAACACACTTCGAAAATAGACACAGAAATCTCAATCAAAATCCCTCGGTCGGACTCCAAACTACAAATCACCAACTGAGGTCCACAATTCACAGAATATTTACAAAATACCAAAAATACCCTTATATAATAAAAATACATTTTATAAGTAGAAATTACATAATTAACCGTCACGACCCAAAACAGGGGCCATGACCGGCGCTAGGAAACGGGAATTCTTTCGAATCCGGAATCCGTAGCAAGCTAAAAATAAAATAAACATGCAATAATAATAACAACAACTCTTAATGCAGCGAAAATAAAATCATAAATATAATAACATTTACACCAACTAAATTTAAATTAAATCCTCATCTCATATATATAAACCTTTTAATACAAATCCAGTTTCAAATATAATACAACATCTCTTTAACAGTTAATGACTACTGCAGTGTCTAGATAAAATAAAACTCGAGACTCAGATAAGCAGTTTATATAAAGAAGCCAGGGCGGAAGAAATCCGACGTACATGCCTGCTACTAAGGTATGAAAAAGAAGACTCTCCTGAAAAATAGTCAATGGAGGGGGAGTCAGACCTCACTGAGTGAATTACTATAATATATATACATGCATACTAAATGCCAATGCACACAATCAATAATATATATCTAATATGTATATATACAGGCAAATATATACAGATGCAATAAAATCATTTTATATATTTTATTGAAAATCACTATTTATGAAGGATCAAATAGAACCCTAGAATATCGCAACCTTAAAAACAGTGTTAGACAACACTCTAGCCATACAGGCTCACTTATTCCAAATATATTCACTTGTTCCATTTGGACAGTAGATTGGCCCCGAGACACTAAGTCAACCGAGCTCCAGCAGTCTGACTGTCAGTGTGATTGGCCCCGAGACACTTGGTCAACCGAGGTCCAGCAATCACACTCCCAAATTCTATCTCACACATCAAATAATCATATCCAATCAATATCCACAAATAGGTTAGTAATATAGCCTAAATGCTATAAGCGTACCGGTACGTACTCGGTCCTAGTGCTGCCCACTAGGTAGCACATTCTATTGATATCCTTCATTAAAATATAAAAACATACATTCATAAATACATGATGCATGAATTTAAATAAAATAGCAACATAAACCATATATACACTAGAAATATACCCAAAAGTAAACTAAGTATATTTCGAGTATATATACGTCAAACAGATCTATTATAATAGCAAAATAAGCTAGAAATATATTCAAAAACATTTTAAACATAAATGGTTAATAAAGCATGCATATAATTTAAAATATACAGAAAATAAACCAAAGATAAACTAAAAATAAATTTAAGTAATAATCAAACCATTTATGCATATTTAATCAAAATAAAACATACATTTCTAAATTATGCACCCCTAAAGCATATATATATAGAATAGTAACTCACACTTAGTGCGCTCCTCAAGATAGGTCCGACGGGCCTGGTCCACTAGGCCTCGGTCTCGGCGCAACTAAACAAACAAAGATAACAGACATCAGAATAAACCTAACAGAAAATCCTAGAAACTCGATCTAGAATATTAGACACAGAATTCGACCGGACATCACATTTTACAAGAAATCTATCGAAAATTCGCAGAACCTCCCCTGTAAAATGGATATCTCTCTACTCAAAGAGTAGAGCTGGCCCTGCAAAGAAATGCACTTCAAAAATAACGCAGAATTACAATCACAACCCCTCGATCGGACTCCAAACTACAATCTACCGACCGGGGTCCACAATTCACAGAACAATATAAAAAATACCAAAAATACCCTTATATCACAGAAATACATTTTATACATAGAAATTACATAATTAACCTTTAAACACAGTAAAAACTGATAAAAACTCATTTTATTAGTAAAATCGTATATTATATATATAATTAAAAATAATTCACGAAAAATAGTTTTTATTAGTTAAAAATACTAAATAATTTGTAGAAATCATTTTATACCTTAAATAACTATCAAAACCAATTAAATTACATTTTTAGCCAATTTTGTGTAAAATTACCAAAATACCCCTATATATATAAATATACTAAAATTACTCCAAAAATTCACCAAAAATAGTATAATTATCCAAAATTAATTTTCTCAACATTTTTATCAATAATATCAATAATTAAACTCAATTAACCAATTAATTTCAATTAAAAACACAATTAACCTAATTTTCCAAAAATTCCATAAACTTAAATAATTCAAAATAAATACATAGAAATTCATAAAAATTCCAAATAAATTTCTATAATTCATTTCAACACCTATATTTATCATAAAACACAATTTCATAATTTATTTAATTAATTTCCGAAAATTAGAAAATAATATTAAAATATTCAAAAATACCCAAAAATCAAAATAATCTCCAAAAATTCCAAAAAAATTCACACATGTATATTAAAACTAAGGGGAACAACATTTTTTAAGGTACTTTTCATGAATCAATCAAATTGAAGTTTTAAAAAAATCAAGAACCCTAATATGGGCCGAATTCGAAAAATCGAAACCTAAGCAAATCAAGACCATTTTAAGTGAAACAAAGCTTAGAATCACACTCACCGGAGCTCAAGAAGAAGAAAAAGACCAGTGGTGTCGAAAATGGTGGCCGAAAACGTCGTGAACGTTGCTCCAACTTTCAGCTTCTTCGGCCAAAAATGGCTTCCAGACGTCGGAAATGACTGCAACAGGTAGCGGGAAGGCTGAGGAAGGAGGTGGCACGCCAGACGGCACACCAACGGCAAGAAATCCACTGTGGCAGCGGCGGACGGTGATGGAGAACGGTCGGGAGGGGAGAAGATGCTCGGATGGCAATTTGGTAAATACTTCATACTTTAATTTTTGTTAATATTAAATGTATATATGTATATATATATATACATACTTTATACTATATATTAAAATAATATTAAATTACACACATTAAATATACACCACACGCATATAATTTAATATTTTAATAATTTAATACACCTAAAATAATTAAATAATATTAAAACAAATAAATAAATAATAAAATATTAGGGTAATATTAACTAAACCCTAATTAAATAAATAATTACACAAACATAATGTAATATCCCGTGTTTTAAAATATTTTTTTTTTACAATGTACCGGGATATACAATGTTAATAATTTTTGAATCTATATTACGATATTTTCACGAGTTGATATGTATTTAAAATCTATTTTAATTACTGTGTCTTATTTACAGTGTTTTACGTAAAATTTTCCCGGGACTTGCATTTTCGGGGAAATTTTCACGTAAATAATTTATTATTAATTATTTTAAATATATTTTTCGGACTTGCATGAACTCATACGTATTTTTAAATTACTAAACACCGTGTATGTGTGCGATATTTATTTAATTAGGGTTTAATATATATTACCCTAATATTTTATTAATTATTTATTAATTTATTGTTATTTAATTATTTTATTTATTATTATTTTATTATTATTTTATTATTTTATTATTTTTTTCTTTTTCTTTTTTTTTCTTTTTTCTTTCTTTATTTTTCTTTTCTTTTTCTTTCTTTTTCTTTTCCTTCTTTTTTTTTTCTTTTTCTTTTTCTTCTTCTTCCTTCTTCCCGTGCGCGCCTGACCACCACCCCTCACCGTCTGCAACTTTCGATTTTCGACCGTCGGTGTGCCGCCAGGAGCTCCACCTTCCTCAACCAGCCACTCCGCCGCCTTCAGCTCCCTTCTCTGGCGCCGGCAGCTCCTTTTTCTTCCTTTGGTCGAAACTTCTTCCCTTTGCCGTCGATGACGATTTCAGCCACCGTTTTTGACACTGCCGATCTCTTTCTTCTCCTTAAGCTCCGGTGAGTGTGATTCTAGCTTTGGTTTGAGCTAAAATGGTCTAGAATTGCTTAGGGTTTCGAATTTTCAATTTCGGCCTATTAGGGTTTTTGATTTTTTTGAGCTTCGAATTGATTGATTCATGAAAAATCCCTTCACAAATGTTGATCCTAGTGGCTTAATATACATGTATGAATTTTTGTAGAATTTTTGGAGATTTTTTGGATTTTTGGGTATTTTTGAATATTTTAATATTATTTTCTAATTTTCCGGAAATTAATTATTTAAATTATGAAATTGGAGTTTATGGTTAAATTAGGTGTTGAAATGAATTATAGGAATTTATTTGGAATTTTTATGAATTTCTATGTATTTATTTTGAATTATTGAAGTTTATGTAAATTTGGGAAATTAGTGTTAATTATGTTTTTAATTGAATTTAATTGGTTAAATGAGCTTAATTATTGATATTATGGATAAATATGTTGAGAAAATTAATTTTTGGATAATTTTATAATTTTTTGTGAATTTTTGAAGTAATTTAAGTATATTTATATATATAGGGGTATTTTGGTAATTTTACCCTAAATTGGCTAAAAATGTAATTTAATTGGTTTTAATAGTTATTTAAAGTATAAAAATGATTTTTACAAATTATTTAGTATTTTTAAACTAATTAAAACTATTTTTTGTGAATTATTTTCAATTATATATATAATATACGATTTTTCAAATAAAATGAGTTTTATCGGTTTTTATAGTGTTTTAAGGTTAATTATGTAATTTCTATTTATAAAATGAATTTCTATATTGTAAGGATATTTTTGGTATATCTGGAATTATTCTGTGTTTGTGGACCCCGATCGGTAGATTGTAGTCTGGAGTCCGACCGAGGGGTTGTGAATGAGATGTGGTGTTTATTTTCAAAGTGTATTTCCTTGCAGGGTCGGCTCTACTATTTTGAGTAGAGAGATGTCCATTTTACAGGGGAGGTTCTGCCGGATTTTCGGTAGAATTCTCATAAAACATGATGTCCAGTCGAACCCTAATTCTATACCTACATTTAATACTCTAGATCGAATTCTAGGATTTCTGTTAGGTCTATTCTAATGTCTATCGTTATTTGCTTGTTTAGTTGCGCCGAGACCGAGGGCTAGTGGACCAGGCCTGTCGGACCTATCTCGTGGAGCGCACTAGGTGAGTTACTATACTATATATATATGCTTAGGATGCATGATTTAGAAATGCATGTTTTATGTTGATTAAATATGCATAAATAATTTGATTATTTCTTAAGTTTATATTAAGTATATTTTTGGGTTTATTTTTTGGTATATAATAAATTATATACATGTTTTGTTAATAAAATATATTAAAATATTTTTAAATATATTTTTAGTTTAATTTATGATTTGACTGGATTTATTTGATGTATATATACTCAAAATATACCTGGTTTACTTTTGGTATATTTCTGGTATATATATGGATTATATTGTTATTTTATTTACGTTCATGCATCATTTATTTTTGTGAATGAATCTTTTATATTATTAATGATGAAGGATATCGATAGAACGTGCTACCTAGTGGGCAGCACTAGGACCGAGTACGTACCGGTATGCCTATAGTATTTAGGCTATATTACTAACCATTTATGGATATTGATTTGATGTGATTATTGATATTTGTGATGTGATTTGGGTGTGATTGCTGGAGCTCTCGGTTTGACCAAGTGTCTCGGGGCTAATCACACTGGCAGTTAGACTGTTGGAGCTCGGTTGACTTAGTGTCTCGAGGCCAGTCTACTGTCTAAATGGATTAAGTGGATATATTATGGAATAAGTGAGCCTGTATGGCTAGAGTGTTGTTTAACACTGTTTTCGAGGTTGCGAGATTCTAGGGTTTTATGTGATCCTTCATAAAAGATGATTTTCAAAAATATATATATAAAAATGATTTTTCTGTATATGTGTGAATTTGCATGTATATATTTACATATTACATATATACTGTTGACTATATGCATTATCACTTAGTGTCTATGTATATATATTATAGTAATTCACTCAGTGAGGTTTGACTCCCCTCCGTTGACTATTTTTCAGGAGAGTCAACATCTTCAGACCTCAGTAGCAGGTCGATACACCAGATTTCTTCCGCCCCGGCTTCTTTGTGTAAACTATTTACTTGAGTCTATTTTTATAATCTAGACACTGCAGTAGTTGTGAATTAAAGTATTGGATTTCATGTATTTTATTTAAAGAGATGTATTATATTGAAACTGGATTTGTACTGAAAGATTTTATATATATGAGATGAGATGAGATTTGATTTAAATCCAATTGGTGAAAAGAATAATATGATATTGTGATATTTATGATTTTCATTTACGCTGCATTTGATATTGTTATTATTGCATATTTTATTTTATTTTTAGGCTTGCTACAGGTTCCGGATTCGAAAGAATTCCCGTTCCCTAGCGCCGGTCATGGCCCCTATTTTGGGTCGTGACAAAGTTGGTATCAGAGCGGAGTTCTGTGTCAGGGCTTAGTTTTGTGAGTTGTGGCCCTATTTTTCAAGTTGTGTTTTCTATTGAACTACTGCAGTGTATTAGGTTCGAGTACGTCTTGATAAGTATTCCTTGCTGTAGTTTCCAGCATTATTCCTCCGTTATCTATTTTGTCTGAATCTTTCCGTTTATCTTTTCAGAATGAGGAGGCGAGCGCGTGTCGCTCCATCGATCGTTGAGGCCGAGGATGATGAGTCTTTTCAGGATGAGGTTTTACCTCCTGAGCAGCCAGTTAGATGTAGAGGTCGTGGCAAGGTAGACCTTGAGGAGCGGCAGGTCGCCATAGGCAGAGAGAGTTACAGGACGAGGAGCCTGTTGAGCCTGAGTTTGATGTTCCTATTCCTCCAGTTGTTCAGCCTATTCAGCCTGCCTATTAGCAGGGTATGTCTGACCCTGAGGCAGCTTTGTTCTATGCCCGAGTTGGCAGGATTGCTTTTGATGGTACTTCCGATCCATTAGATTTTTTGCATACGATGAGACTAGGACTCGGACTGCTCATACCAAGTACCAGCGGATCATGATCGTCGAGTTGTCTATCGAGGGACCAGCCTTAGATTGGTTCATTCAGATGATCCAGCCCTATCTGATGACGATGACATGGGCTCAGTTTCGAGAGCGATTTATGAGGAGATTCTGTCCAGAGCCTCTTCGTTTGAGTTATCGTCTCCGGTTGACCAGTATTTCTCGTGGAGATCGATCTGTAGAGGAGTATACCCGAGAGTTTCTTCGTCTGGGTAGATATGCTGAGGATCTGATGCGAGATTAGTATTTTGCTATCACTACATATGTTACTGGTTTGGGTTGTGCTTTTGCTGGTATGCCTATAGCAGGCCTTACTCTGGAGTCTGTGATTGAGCTAGCTAAGGAGATTGAGCTGAGATTAGTTAGGCAGGGAGCAATGCCTGATTATTACCAGCTAGGAGTTCAGTTGAGTGGATTGCAAGCTACTCCATATTCGAGTTTTCATGTTGGATCGAGTAGTTAGCAGCGAGGTCCGACTCAGCAAAGTTAGAGACAGCAGCAGCGAGTGCATCGGAGCAGTAGACATGGCCGTGGAGGTCAGCGTAGATCGTTCAGATTTGGGTCAGGTGCTTTGAGCAGCAACAGTGGTCATAGTTCTGGATCAGCGGCCAGTGTTTGTCAGACTTATGGTAGAGTCCATCAGGGGACCATGTTATTTGACACCACTGACATGCTTCAGATGCGGGCAGACATGACGTTTTGCCAGATCGTGTCCTTATTCTGGGTATCAATAGCAGCAGATTCCGTGATTCCCACAGCAATCGATTGCTAGTACTGCACCCGTGCCATTTCAGTTACCACCAGCCCAGCATCAGAGTTCCACTCAGTTTATTCCACAGTAGAGTCGTGGTAGAGGTACTAGAGGAGGTGCCAGAGGTATTGGCCAGGCTTCTACTAGTCAGCATGGAGGTCGAGGTCAGGCCAGAGTTTTCCACCTTACTCAGCAGGATGCTCAGGCATCTAATGCAGTCGTGGCAGGTATTGTTTCTGTTTGTTACCTGGATGCTTGGTTTTGTTTGATCCGGGTGCCACGCATTCGTTTGTTTCTCTTGTTTTTGCTTCTAAATCTTGTTGGCAAGCTTCGAGGATGGCTTTTCCTTTGTCTGTTGCCACTCCTCTGAGCGATTCCTTGGACGCCGATATTGTTCTTTCTGGTTTATCCAGTTCTCGTGGGAGATAGAGAATTACCCGCTAATTTGATTTTGTTGGATGTGATGGAGTTTGATGTCATTCTGGGAATGGATTGTTTATCTCAGCACTATGCCATGGTAGATTACAGGAATAAAGAGGTGACTTTCAGAATTCCTGGTGAAGAAGATTTTAAGTTTGTTGGTGATAGGAGTTCAGCACCTCAGAATCTTATTTCTGCTATTACGGCTATGAAGTTATTGAGGAAAGGTTGTCAGGGATATTTGGCATTGGTCAGGGATACTTCAGTGGAGAAGTTGTCACTCACAGATGTTCCTGTTGCTTGTGAGTTTCCTGATGTTTTTCCCGAGGAGTTGCCAGGTTTACCACCTCATAGAGAGATTGAGTTCTGTATAGATATGGTTCCAGGTACTACTCCTATATCTATGCCACCCTATAGAATGGCTCCTGCAGAGTTGAAAGAGTTGAAGGAGCAGTTGCAAGAGTTGTTGGATAAAGGTTTCATTAGGCCTAGTGTTTCTCCTTGGGGTGCACCAGTCCTGTTTGTGAAGAAGAAGGATGGTACCCTGAGACTGTGCATTGACTACAGAGAGCTTAATAAGGTGACAGTGAAGAACAAGTATCCTCTCCTGAGGATGGATGATTTGTTTGATCAGCTATAGGGTGCACAGTTCTTTTCTAAGGTTGACTTGAGGTCGGGTTATCATCAGTTGCGGATTAGTGAATCCGATATTCCTAAGACAGCATTCCGCACTCGATATGGTCATTATGAGTTTCTGGTGATGTCTTTTGATTTGACTAATGCACCAGCAACTTTTATGGACCTGATGAACAGGGTATTCAGACCGTATGTGGATCAGTTTGTGATAGTCTTCATTGATGATATACTAGTATTTTCGAGGAGTATGGAAGAGCATGTATATCACTTGAGGATTGTACTACAGACATTGAGAGATCATCAGCTTTATGCTAAATTCTCAAAGTGTGATTTCTGGATGGAGAGTGTTTCTTTTCTTGGACATGTAATGTCTAAAGAAGGTATTCAGGTTGATCCACAGAAGATTGAGGCAGTGTCTGAATGGCCTAGACCTACTTCTGTCACAGAGATTCAGAGTTTTCTGGGTTTAGCCGGGTATTATAGGCGGTTTGTGCAGGATTTTTCCAGGATTGCATCCCTTATGACTCGCTTGACTCAGAAGAATGTTAGATTCGAGTGGTCAGAAGCTTGTGAGAATAGTTTCCAGTTGCTGAAGGAGAAATTGACCACAATACCAGTATTAGCTTTGCCTAATAGTGTGGATAAGTTCACAGTTTACTATGATGCCTCTAGAATTGGTCTTGGTTGTGTGTTGATGCAGAATGCAAGGGTGATAGCCTATGCTTCGAGGCAGTTGAAGAAGCATGAGCAGAACTATCCCACACATGATCTTGAGATGGCTGCAGTGATCTA